>CM060949.1:173278014-173585514 GCA_030765055.1 Mantis religiosa | reverse complement strand
GCAGTAGATTGGTTTTTACACAAATATAAATACTTTTTACTAAATCTCTACTTATCTTAAGAAATTGATGTTAATACTTCTTTCTTCTTTCTAATGGAAATCGATTTCGAAGGCAAATCGCATTCGTCCTCAGTCCATCCAGAAAGCAAACTCCATTGTCAAGGAAATTTCTGTTACCATGTTTTTTCGTCTGTTATGTTATGTTTTCAGCATTACCAACATCTGAAGACGAAACAAACCTAAAAACGTAATCAACTGCCGGTATGTCAAAATTGATTACGCGATGTTTATTTTTAAAAATAAATATCCTTTTCCCAAACTATTAAATCTATGGGACCAATTAATTGTTTAAATAATTTAACTTCGGGATTTATTTCATGGTTAAATGACCAAAAATGATCTACTACGGCCGTTTTATCACTTTGTTTATATTTAATGTTACGAAAATGTACTTTCTTTCTGGTTTCCAAACTACGTTTCGTCTGTCCAATTTAAACCTTATCACAATCGAAACAATTAAATTCATAAATAACAGATATTTTATTATTAGGAATTTTATCTTTTTTTAGAGAATTGTAGTAAATTTTTAAAACTATATTTATTTTAAGGAACTAAAGTTATATCAACTTCTTTTAAAAAATTGAAAATGTTTATTAACCCAAGGATGGTAAGTACATTTTTTCAAATTATAATTGTCTTTTATTTTTTTAAGAGTAGGAATATCATTAACAGTTTTTTGATATTTAAATTGTTCAATCTTCTTTTGTATAAAATCTTTATTAAAACCTTTAATTAAAGCAGTATTAATAATATGTTTATATTATTTATTAAATTCCTTTTTATTCAGGGGTATATTTATTAATCTATAAATCAAACTATTAAAACAGCAAATATATGAGGAAAAGAGTTACAGCTTTTATTTTTTATGTAATTATCAATATGAGTAGATATCCTATAAATACAAAAGTCGAATTTGTTATTATTTCTTATTATTTTCAAATCTAGAAAAAGAAGAAAACCATTAATTTTAGTTGGTAATGTGAATTTTATAGCTTTATCTTGTAGATTTAGTAATTTTAAAGCATCGTTAATTTGCTTTTCAGGAACAATAGCAAAAATGTCATCAACATATCTTTGCCATGTTTTAAAAATTAAAGGAAAAGCTTTAGTGACTTGAATTTCGAACAAAAAAAAAAAAAAAAAAAAAAAAAAACTCATAAAAAGATCAGCAAGAAGAGGTGAAAGAGTTTTACCCATTGCTAAGCCAGAAGTTTGTTGAAAAAATTCACCATTAAGAGTGAAAAAATTTTGATCCAAACAAAAATCAGTAAGTTTAACAAAATAAGTCCTCAATCAACCACTTTTTTAAATGAATTAAAAGTTTTTTCTAGGAGTGCTAGGAAATAAGGCAGTTAGATTAATTATTATCAATCTTTTTTATTATTTCAAAAGAATTGTTAATACGTAATGAGTGATCAGTAATGATTAATAGTACGTAATCAGTAGATTTGTTAGTCTACTCAGCGGTCGCTGCGGGGTCCCCTATTGTGGCGTTTTGGATACTCAAAGGATGACTTTGAAAATAGAATCCCATCTTATTCTACACATAATGAGACATCACTCATTACCTTGACATGCTGTACGTCTAACTGGGAGGTTGTTCAAATGATGAACAAAGTTACAAAGAATAAAAAGCAAATACAACTCTTTAAGTCAGGTTTATAGGAACTGCTCGAAATGGTGACCTGCGTTTTCAATGCACAGCGGTGAAGGAACGACTGTCCTACACTGTCTAAAATTCCTTGTGTGTGTCGTATAACTTCACATGCTGCTAGTATTCGGGTAGTTAGATCCTCTTGTGTGGCAATAGTTGTTTCATACAGCAAAGAATTAAGGTGACCCCAGAAAAGGAAGTCAATTAATATGAGTTCGGGAAAGCGAAGCGTGCCGGTTCAAGCTGCGGTTGGACTGCGTCTTCCAGCGAGCAGCATAAACATGGTTTAAAACACAGTAGAGTTATTGCACTGGCCACTGATAGGAACCGAACCAATGACCTTTGCAACATCAAATTACGGCGTTACGGATTGGGCCAGCAGAACAGTTACAGAAAGACCACTAGCGTAGGCTACGTGATATAAGAAGACGGTTAACTGCTGATCAGTGTCGCACTGGCAGGTGATTAGTTCGAGATCTGAGTGATTATTAAGAAATCTCGAGAACGTCAATAACGAGCTATTAGGAATCGATGTATCTATTTTCGAGAAGCAACTTTAAAGACATTCTAATCCAATAATTTCACTTACCTTGTTTAAATACTAACTTAAAATAATAATGAGAAAAGTGCGCTAAGATTGAGCATTAATATACAATAATACAAGCATCGATATACAAGTATTTTGGTCCTTGTCATAGTCTGTTATAGATTTTGTTCTTTTTTACATTCTATCATATGATATTTTTTGCATTGTTGACCACATAACACACATTTACAATCCACATTCGGTTCTTGAAAGTTTTTGGTAATACATATCTTATGGTGAAAGCCATGCACTGAAAGTCGTTGTCACATGTCTCTGGTTTCTGTATTCTCTGGTCCAGCTGTCATCCAGCATGCCTGGTGTGTTGCAGAAATCCAGGTCTATCCCCTTCATCTTACGGTCCATGATGTTGATCAGTTCCTGGTGTGGTCCTGTTGATGGTAGGCAATGTTGTAGTCTGATGTCTTCTATAAAATAAGTATCTGTCAACATTTCATACATCAGTCGAAATGGCGCTATTTTTCCCACTCCTAGGATCCGTTTCATGAACATTGTCTTAACTTTTCCTATTGTTCTTTAGGTCTTTTTAAGCTTTTCCCATGTAATCTCTATTCCATATGTTATGACTGGTACCAATGCTACTAACACTGCTACTAAGTTATCAGCATCTGATGCCAATTAGGTTTAACACAATTAACTGTGTCATGTAGCCGCAGACCATGTATTGCCTATCTCAACTTGCTCATATTAGTCACGTTTACAATCACTGAAATTATTTCGGAATAGTTCATTAACATCCTGTATGACATTTTTATATAAAACGTTTTGATAGAAGGTAATATTTCCTTTATTTGGTATGAGTAAATGCGGAGACCAGAGATATTAAAAACATATTGTACAAAGTGTAATGTGGATAAAAGAAGCTTTCTTATGATACCAAAATACGTGGTATTAGTGGAATAACGAGGAGAAGTTGTTTTCACTTCATATGCCCTTTAATCAGTACTATGTGTAGCCGAACATGAAACCAAAATTCAATTTTGAAGACGCAATGCACCAGTTAATGTTAACATATCATAAAACCTTTTATAGTTCATGTGCCAAGCTGCAGGGTGTCAGACGTTATGAGGGTGCGGATGATTCAGCATCATAAGGAATTTAAGGAGCTGCTCTAAGTAACAACTGTGGGTGTAGTAAACCAGCATTCCTGCTGACCACATAATATTTCTGGGTTGGTTGGATGATGGCCCACCTCTGTCCTTCGTGTGAAGATAAGAGGTGAGCAGTGAGCTTGGAATATTTATTTACCATGGCCGTATGAGGTGTCGCGCCACATATTACTTTTTCACGGATTTATTAAAAGGACTTGGGCTTTTAAGTATCCCATAAAATGCTACCCAACTATCAGCGCATTTGTAGACTATTAAAGACATCCATAGAAAATTAAGTAATATAACACATATAAAATGTTATAATATTAATATAACACACATGAAATGTTATAAAGAACATGTGCGCACATAGGTATTATTTTTTTTCAAATTTGTCGGTTTGGATGACTCACTTTGTTGGGTGCTGGTCCACCTTTTCCAAGATCGCGGGCTCAAACTCTACCCAGACCAGTAATTTAAAGTGTACTTAAAAGCGACACTTTCATGTTAGTAATTTACTGAAATCTTCAGAAAATCCTGCAATTTCAGCACATAGTGTCGCGGTTATGATCCTCGATCTTATCTAATAACTGATAAAGTAAGTAAATTCTTCTAATAGCATGCCGATACTTACTTCCTAAACACCATGTATTAACGCCCGCTGTTACTACATGCTGCGCTCAGGCGGCGACACTCACGGTATTTGAGATGAAAATGAAGTAACGGTGGAATGATGGCGGGGGAAGCCGGAGCTCCCGGAGAAAACCCATCCCAGCATTGAGTTGTCTACCATAAAAGCTCGATTGAATACTTTTAGTAAAAATTAATAGAATGGTAACTCTACTTAGGATTATTACAATAAGGATATATTTATACAACCTAAAATGGTTAAACAGCCTAATGAAACAGTGCTTTACCAAACAGTATTTAATATTTATGCAGAATTGTAGTTTGTAGTCTTACACTTGCACTAAAATATTATTTTAGGTTTGTATTTCCATGCAAATGCTACCATCTGGCTCCAATTTAAATATTTGGTCCGTAAAATACCCTGTAAAGTAGAAACGGTCAAAATATTATACAAATATATATATATATATTGTGACTTTGTGGGTTCGTGAAATAAAAAGTCCAATTACACCACTCAACAATGTTCTTTATTTCCACCGACTTACAGTTTAACACTTGCCAATTACACAGAATTCGTGCTGCACACAATTACAATTCACCAGTCCGTCCGTTACAATTTCACTTGTCCTCGCGATTACATAAACTCCGATGCACATACCAGTTACGTACAGTCTTCCGTTGCACAATCCTTTCGTTCATTAACACGTCACTGACTAACCCTTCCTTCTTACACCAAGAACTGTGCTCACTCACACACTAACCAACTGACTGACCAACTCAAACCAACAACTGACTAACTAACTCTGTCTGTCTGTAACCCTCTTTATATCGGAATATCGCCGGTTTCGAGTGTTTGCAAGATTGTTCTAGTAACAGAAAGATCGAGAACCAGGTGGAAGGAAAACAGACGCACAATTATGTTTCTTTCCGACCACTGGCTGTCACCACTATAAGACAAACGAGGGAAGGGCGTGGCTAACCGAGCCTCCCCTGTCTTCCGTTCCCAGCTGGTTACAGGGTGCTCCAACGCTCCTGTTACACTGCTCCCTTCTCAAAGCTGTTCGCCCCGAACAGCCCCATCGCAGCGTGCGAGGCGGTCCAGGTGTACCACCAGCATCTGCTCGGAGTCTCAGCCAGAAGTAGCGCTGCCGTAGTTTGTGAATCATTCGGTTCGCTCCCAGGTGTCCTCCTGAAGTACCGGCGTGCACTTCCTCCAAGACTTCCGGGACCTTGCTCCGGGGAAGTACCAACTGTCCTCTCCGCGCCTTCCCATCGGGTGACTCCTATACCCGGAACAGCACGCCCTCTCTGGTCTTCAACGAGTCCCATTGGGCCCAGTGCGACTTGTAGGTGGCGCTCCTCGGTGCGATGTCCTCCCAGGTCGGTCTCGTCCCTGCGTCCACTTCCCTCAAGAGTGGCCCCAAGTCTGCGTCCGCCAGCTGCTCCCTCCTCAGGCCTGCGCTATCCCAGCCTTCAGCAGGCACTGCCACAACTACACGGACTGCTGCGGCACGCTCCTCCTCTTCCACTCTTGTGCGCTCGTGGCCGTCCTGGATCTGCGATAGGACACCTCCAATGCAATGGTCGCTGGCGTCGGTGTCCACAATGAAGGCGCCACCGTTCTAGTAACAGAAAGATCGAGAACCAGGTGGAAGGAAAACAGACGCACAATTATGTTTCTTTCCGACCACTGGCTGTCACCACTATAAGACAAACGAGGGAAGGGCGTGGCTAACCGAGCCTCCCCTGTCTTCCGTTCCCAGCTGGTTACAGGGTGCTCCAACGCTCCTGTTACAATATGCATATATGATATATTTTTACCTTCTTAGCAATGACCTGCCGGCATCAAATCTCTCTATGACTGACCCACAAAATTATTCAGGAACAAAAGCTGAAACAACGATTTATAATCAGTAAGTAATGAAGTGTGGTTCATGCATCATCTGTACTATCGCTTTGTACCACATTTAGTGCACAAAGGAAAAATTAACAATAGAATATACTTCGCCCCTCCAAAGGAAATCGTGAAGACTACGGCTACGGTATTTATATGAGAGCATTCATGAATTACATCATATCTACTTATTATTACATTTTATTTTTTATCCAAAATTCAATGAAACATTGTACTAGTGATACTCCGCTGGTGAAAACATGGACAACTAGCTCTTGTTGTTACATATTAGCAGTTCCACCATGTTTTGGAGGGAGCTAAGTATCCGGTGAATCTATTCATCAGAATTGTACTCCAGAAAACATAAGTTAACAAAGATAATTCCACATCTTCCCCAGAATCTGGAAGTATGAATGAGAGTGTGAATGTGTGCATGATCTAATGATTAAAACCCCAAGTTAACACCTTCGATATGTTCCAAAGAAGAACGGCCGCCGACATTATCATAGGAGTTAAAGGTGCTATTTGATTTATTAAAGTAGGCCTGTACAGAAATTTATCTTACCTAAAGACAGGAGGTGATGAGGGAACTTCCTTCTACTGGCTACAGGTGTTTTCCCGTAGGGAAGGGGATCCGTCCCCTTCAGCTACCGTGGTGCGGGCGCTGGGAACCCTTAGCACTCGTGGTACCTCTGACGTTACTAGAGGAACCTCGAGCCGAACTGCCGAGTCCCTCCCGTCGGGGAGTTGTTCGGATTGGGTTGGACTCGAGGGGGCATTGTGTTCCCGACACCCACGGGATATTGGGTACCTCCGGCCAAGCTACGGCCGCTCGGAGGGGGTAGAGGGTTGCCTCATAAGTCCCGGGTGCTAGCCTACAGAGCTAGTAGAAGGTGTGCTATATTACCAGGCGGCTCCACCGATGTTTTCGGTAGTCTTCCCTGGAGGGTTGACACGCGTAAGTGGCGTATCCACTTCCATCCAATCTTGACGTTGTGCTCAGCGTGGGGACTTTTTAAGAAATCAGATATTGACCTATGGAAAGAGCCCCGGAGTATCCATCGCTCCCGGGTAGAAGGAGGCCCGGGTCCTTGGTCCCACGGATCCAGGACTAATGGGAGTAGAACTTCTGCGCTTAACTGGCTTAACTGTCTGCAGGAGCTTTTTTTTTGGGTAGCAAGCATCCTCACCCTCCGTCATATATGGCCATCGCCACGCAACATAGAAGTGTATCTGAAAGATGAGAAGGAAGCAGAAGGGAAAATTGTGGGGAAAACATCGTGATATGTGTGAAACTACTAAAGTAACATTCCATTACCGACCATAGAAAGCTAGAAAACTCCGAGGTCACTCAGCATAGTTGACGGGAACTGAATAAGAGACGTCCTGATTGTTACCGTATAGCCATATCGTCGGTACATGCAGAAACATTAAAAAAAAAAAAAAAAAGCGTTAAAATTGCCACCCTATTAAATGTTTGACAATATTATTATCAAAAAATGTAGATGGCTTTAAATCGCCTATAGCATTTATTTTGAAGTTCACTTACACCTGTAGCAGCTGCAAAAGTAAAGATCTTTTTGCTAAGACCTGACCAGTTGAATGTCCCGTAATTAAGGCACCGACAGAAAGGAATCGATGTTTCCAGTAGCACACATAAGCTGCATTCACAAGTTTCCAGTAAACTAGGCACTAGGTCGATTCTCCCCCATCTCCTCCCACCCGAGGCTCCAATCGCGTTTGTTGCACATGTGTAATTGTAAATCAGGATTTCTAGACTGCTGCCAAATTCATTTCGCTCTTCTGTTCTTTTTCTGTCGCTCTGCACCCTTTTCTCGTCTGCATTCAAACAGCCACTAACCCCCCTCGGCTCATTTAATTTAGGCGTCTAATGAACTCTGTTGTTAGCACTCCCTCACCCTTGCTTGTGTCGAAATTCATTTGCCGCACACTACAGCAAATGGAAGGGGTACAATTCCTTAATCCCCTCGCACAGAAAACCCTTAATGCAATTTACCCGAGACAAACATTGGAACTTAATTTTTTATGTGTAGTACTGTGTTGAAGCACTGCAACACACACAACTGATTTTATTCAAGATGCTATTTACCTTGCTTCTACTTCCTTTAAAGTTAAATCCTTCTGCAATGATAACCTAAACACACAAAATGCTTTAGGTTTTTAAGAAATATTAAAAGAAATATTGGAACAAATATAAACATTTCTGATAAAACCAAACCACGATAAAGTATTACAAAGCTTTTTATATGCAAATTATCAATCTACGATAGATTAATTACACGAGCCAATTTTAATTAAAACCTTATTGCAACAAATAATTAAATCTCTATCAGTGCGGTGAAAATATATTAATTCGAATTAAAGTAGAAAAAATGAACGGTCCAAATAAATGAGCAACTATCCAATTTGATAGTATATATTTAATTTAGAAGTAGGAATGAGATACTCAGATTAAAATTCAGATATGCAATCGAATAAATGGAATGATTAAACATGCTTAGTTGAATATATTGCATCAATAAGTACAAAATTAAAAGTATAAAATGTTATATCAAAAGCTCCACTTTGAATTGCAAGTATAATTCAATGTTAAATATATATAATACAAATGGAAATAGCTCAAATACCTACTTGGGGTTGTAAAACTTAATAAAGAAGAAAGTTCTTATAATAGGAAAAAATTAAACTTTGAAAATATAGTGATTAAATCAAAAGTTATAAATAGGGTTCATAACTCTATTCCGAATAAACTCTCAGAGGGCTCAACCAACAGAAAGAGTTTAAAGTACTTCAATTCTTAAAATAAGTTCAGTTGCACAAATGGTTTATAATAGTTATCCATGGAATAATGTTCTCGCTTATGTAAACCAGATAATACAGTCGCAACATGACTTCAGGGTTAAGGCGACGTGAATCAGTAAAAAAAAAAAAAAAAAAAAAAAAAAAAAAAAAAAAAAAAAAAAAGAAAAGAAAATTGGCTCCAACATTTGGACAGAATGATCTCCAGAGAACTTCAGAGTTGCAAGAGGTTACAACTCACGTGGGAAAAGAGACATAGGACATGCACGTAGATAATGGTGGGAGTAACAGCATTTAGTCTACAGAAAGGAAAAGGTTTAGGACAAGTTTAAAAGAATAGGACGAATCTAATCCTAAATATCAAACTGTTCATGAACAAATATTAATTACGCAGCATTTACAGTGATTATATAGCCATAATAAAGAAAATATTTTCTGTGTTACCTGCATGCTTTCCTCTAACCATTCTTCCGCAAACTATACTGTAAATTATTGCTTGAAGATATACTTTCATTACACTGTTTATTAAAGAACCATGGACGAGAGGGTACAGGAGGCTCAAGCGATTGTCAAATATTTAAAAAGTTAGTCTTACTCTATACTCTCTGAAAGAAAACATGAGAAACAGTTGGCGGCAGTCACACTTCAAATAAGTAGGCCATTGAAAAATTAGGCACACCAGAGGTGTAATTTTTCTGTGGTTAAAACAATTCTCTTCCTTCCTTAGAATCGAAATGTGGACATGAGAGTAAATGTGCGTGCGAATATAAGGAGAAAGACAACAAAAGATAAGTAGGTGCCACAAAAAGCCTACATAGGTAACTCAGAACTTCCAATGATAACCCTTCATATCACCATAGGAATATTTATTCAGGATTATTTAGCATTCTTCCTAGAAAATAGGCGTTCTCTATATGTCTGTAAATCAGCGCTTTTTTTCTCTAAATTCTATTCGTGATTAAAATTTAAAATAATTCCAATATGACTTGTGAGTATGTTTCCCCTCCTAAAGGACCACGTCTCCTTGCCAGATTTCCATTTCCAAGTAATGCTGTGTTCATTACAGCTTTGGAGTGGCATGTAATTTCCTATGGGTGGGAAACTTACCAGGTTCCTACCTTTCTGTTCAAAGGGATCTGAAGCCCACTTTGGCGGTCGCTACATCACTAGAAGGCAGCCCACAAATATCCTCATCCGTTGCTAATTGCTACTGAAATATCTGGTAAATATTTCTGCTTCAAGTATTGATTACCTACTACATAATGCATATATTCGGTGATGATAATAATACAATTGTTTATATAAATATAGACAGTGTATTTATGAAAAGGCAATAAAATGATACTGTATTAAAAGAAAGATGCAGCTTATGCCCTGTTTTGTTTACGTGTCATTTTAAATAAATTGCAAGTATTAGAAAGTCCAAGATTAAGAGGCCGCGCCGTGGCCGAGTGGATGGACCATCCGACCCCCACCAAAGCGGCATTGGTTCGATCCCAGTCGACCGCATGCCACATTTGTGGTGCACAATCCGGAGTCGGGGTGGGTTTCCTCCGGGTGCTCCGGATTCCCCCGCTATCTCATTCCTCCGGTGCTCCATCTTCATTTAATGTAATGATTAGTGTCACCTGTGGTGCCGCATGTTGTAAAAGCGGGCGATAAACAATACAAAAAAGAATAAATGTTGATAATAAAACATGCATGAATAATTATTTGTTGTTGCAGATGATCTGATCATAATTCAGGAAAATGCAGATGATACACAGATACCATTACGCGAGTCACATTTATAGACACTACATGTTTTTAAGACATCAATATGCTAAATTAGGATTATAGTTTTTAAAGCCAAAATTCCATGTGAGCTAACATTTTTCTAGAGGGTCAATAATCTATGAATACATGATACAGGGTAAATGAATAAATGAATAAGTTACGGGCAGTTTGGTGACTACGCAGGGAGCTTTTAAAAACAGTGTAAGGAAAGAAACAAACATAAAACTATAGAGTTACTGCTATTTGCCAATTATTGTACGGCACTGTAACTTGGATTCCAAAAAAAAAAAAAAAAAAAAAAAAAAAAAAAAAAAAAAAAAAAAAAAAAAAAAAAAAAAACAGAACGTGAGAGTTCATAAGCCGGAGTCTAATCTGCTTTGGTCAGGGAAGGGTTGTACAGAACTCGATAGGATTAACAAATGAAGTAATGGAAAACAAAAAGTGAAACGTTATTTGATTGTGTCTGTAGACTCATAGACAAATATAGATTGAGTATCTTTACCGAATGAGCGAGAAGAGATACCCACTACTAGTGAAAATTTAATAAACAATAGTACGAGGAAATGCGGAGCTAATGTTCTGTGAACACATACGTCCATTCGCATCTTTGCAGTAATAATGAAGGATCGTCTGGAAAAAAAAATGCACTTAAGGAAGTGAAATATTTAAAAGTTAACGCTGCACTACTTCTATTTCCTCGTTGTACAATATATAATGCAGATTTACGGGATGTAAACCAAAAGCCGTTTACTTTCTCTACGTGCCTAGAACAAAAGCAATTTCCTCGATATTAGTATCCATTTGTTTCGGTTCCTGTATTCTGAGTTAAAAGCGACGCATAAGCCGTTTTTGTTTCAGTTCCGCGATTAATAATTTGTTTGCTAATCCCCTGTACCATTGCATGTTGACAAGTGAAGCGGAATCGCCGACATGCTCACTGTATTCCATTGGGTTTGACATTTTCATATTTATGCACTTTGTTTTACAAGTTACATTTGTACTCCATTTAAAACACGTGTTAACCAATCTTTAAGCTTAATATTGCTACAAATGGACATTTCATTTATCACAGAATATATTTCATCGGTCATTAGTGTGTTCATATTGAAGTAACATTCGGACATTTTACACTGGTACAAATTTACGAAAATATTTGTGAGGCAACAGACGCCTGTTAACCAAGCGACAATGAACTACTTAGGTTTGTGGTACAATAAGCAAATATTCGTATTAAAATAAATAAATGTCTGCTTTTTTATCTCGAAAGTATCTCATTCTTGAGTTGCTTCGTTAAGAAAGTTTCTTATTTTTGAAGACCGTAAGAATATGAAAAATTTGCACAACATTTATAGAATAAGTAATCTAGTTACAAATACTTTATTCCGCATTTTTAAACGTTCGAATTTTCATCTAATAAGCCAGAAGAACTGTTTTAGATGTATCAACGTTCCTATTGGTCCCACTGTTATATAGGTACTGTATACTCTTCGTATACAGCTCTGAAATTTCCGGCAGAAAACACATCATAAAAGTATGTGCTGATTTCTGTGCAAAGCAGCATACGGAATGTCAAATCCATCCATCACCAGTTACTAAAAGATTAAACAATTGCTTAAGGGTAATGGATTCCCCTATTCTCTTTATACCTACAGGAAATATAATAAAACTCCTTCCTCTGAGAATCTTCACTAAGCATAGTCAAGTACCTGTTCTGGCTTTAGACAAATCAGCTTAAGGCTTCTTAGAACACCAATATCCCGTGTTCTTCCTTGATGGTTTCCCTTTTCCATTACTCGGTTCATTGCTCTTTTATTCTCTCTGAAACCCATTCATATAAAGCTACTAATTTTAGTATCTTCCTTATTTCTTCATTTGTAGATCCATTTAGTCTGTAGCTTTTACTTGCCTAATAGACCCTTACTTTTGCCCTCTGAATTTTAGCTTTTTAAACAAAAAGTTCATAGCTGTGTAGTATTACGGCGATTCCATAATTCTATTTGGCTCTATTTTCTTACTTTTCCTTATTTTATTTTTAGAAGTTCTCTGTATATTTCAACAAACAGCAATTTACTTATTTTAGTATAAATTTACTTTTGTGCATTCTGATATTGATCCTTTTATATTTAGATTAGCACTTTGACATTTTTGTATTACTGACACCCTGAAATCATCTAATGCACATTATTTATTTAGCTCTTGTTAACCTTTCTGAATTATCTTTACATCTTCTGCAGAAAAGACTTTTTAGTCATGCTTTATTATCAACTCTTATATCTGCCCGCCTCGGTAGTGTAGATGGTAGCGTGTCTGCCTCACGTTCAAGAGCTCCCGAGTTCGAATCTCGGTCGGGGTGAGTTACCTGGATAAGGTTTTTCCAGGGTTTTTCCTTAGGCTGATAGACGAATGTAGGGTAACTCTAAGCACCATGGACCTCGGACTCATTTGAGCATAATTTCACCCAATTCATTCACCGTCCTATATGACTTAACGTTGGACGACGTAAATTGCAGAAAATCTCTTATATTTGGTTTACTAAAACTATCTAGTTACTTAAAATCCTTGTATTATCAAAATACATATATTAAAGTAGGTGATAGGTGAGAAAGAAACCTGAGGTTTCCGATGCTATAAGCAAGTAAGAGAAGACAAAACTATATTAACGACGGAATGTGTCACATATGCTAAACGCGCGAGAAAGGGCGACGAGAGGTCAAAAAGTTCCCCCAAGGGATATGAGAAAAAGTCAGAATATATCTTCCCATGACTTCAAGGGTCAAACCCCGGTTGGACAAGGAACTGAAGTACTGCCTACATATTGGAAGAGGTGAAAGACCAATAAGATTAAATACGAGGAAAACAAACCTCCAATCAAAATTGCTAAGCATTACGTGATACGGGCGGAAGAGTCACGAAATAGAAACGGGGCGTGAATAGATAGTCCGCGGTCGGTAAGGACGCGAAGAGACCAGGAAAGGGGCGACACTTCATCCTGGGGCGTTTCGGGGGATGAAGGCGTAAAGTGACGAGAGAGTGCAGAGTAAAAATTACAATTAGATGCGGGAAAGTGAAACGTGGGCAACTTGAATAAAAAAGTGATACCGACGTCCTGACGAGCAAGTGTGTTAAGGGAGCAAGCTCATGATCTAAATGTTCTATTAATAAACTGGTGAGAGAAGTCAACAAGGAAGCATAGTTTATTTCCACTTAAACGCTAGACCCTGGGACAGAGTAAACTTATGCTCACCCGTACTTACAGCAGAGAACAACTCGCTAGTCCGGAGTACAACCTGCTTGTTCCAGATTGCATCCTACACCAAAAGGATCCTGACCTCAACGCATTTTTCTTGAACTAGGATTATACCCAGCGATTTCTGCCTCATAGGCTACACCTTGCTGTAGCTAGTGTTAGGATAGGATAGAATTCTACTTAGGGTATTCGGCACATCGACTTGACTAATCTCTTGAACCTATGCCACAAGTGGAGCACCCCGGGAGGAAGTATGAAGCCAGAATGGGCAGAAGGTGGCCAACCCCAAGGTGTCTCGGCAGTGCAAAGGGTAGGGCCCCAAACATTTACGAGCTTTAAACTCCCCGGCAGTCCAGTACAACCGGCGTCCCTCCTATCGTGGCCCCGAAACAGTCCAAAGTGCACCTTGGAGACGGGAGGTCGCCGTGCCAGAGCCGGGAATACTCCCGGGAGAATTTCACAGTCGTCATCCGTTCCTGAAATGGCCCACCAGGGCAGGAGACCGAGGCTGTCCCACCGAAGGACGAAGGTGTTTACCAGAGGATATCATCCTACCATGTAACGCCGACACTTCTACACTGGAAGAGACCATCAGATGAAAGTTGACATGAATGAAAATGGAGCTGAAATGGCGGGATAGGAAATTCTGGGAATTTAATTAACCTACACAACATTCGCCTAGCGAGCCAGGGAAACTTCTGAAAACCCAATGGGTCACGTTGGTCACCCACGGGAATCGAACCTGGGCCTCCTGAATTCGACCCACAGAGGAAACCGCCTGAGCCATCCCGCTAGCTTTAGCTAGTGTTAAGTCTTAATCTTAGTACACTTCCTTTATTGAATCAACCAGGCATTGTGAATATCCATTAGTTAATAATCTTTCCCGTAATATTTATCTGTTAACTTGGTTGAAGAGTGAATCAAAGTCTACGAACTCAACATTTGTTTCCAAGTTATTTCCTTCTTTTCTCTATGATTTGTTTCAATATGGAAACATTGATAACACATTATCTTTCTTCTACTTTTGTTGTATTCCGCAAGCTGTTGTTTATTATTTTTGTATATAACTGGCAACCCATGTCCATCAAGCTGATTTTTCTCTAGCTTTCGCAACTCCTTCATTCAACTTTCTTAAAATATATTTGTACCACTGTAGTTTTTAAAGCCTTCCAACGAAGGTCATTTCGGTTAATGGATGAACAGGGTAGAAAGAAGCTCATATGGGCATAGGGTCGAGATAGCTTACTTAAAGTGACAATCATCTTTCAGAATAAGGAGGAATCCCGGAAGAAACCTTATCTAAACTGCTTACTATGGCCAAAATTCGAACTCGGGAACCTTTGCAGTTGTCTGGGAAACTGGAATTCCAAAGCCTGTACACTTATTAAATTAAATGTGTACAATTATTAAATGTGTAACGTTTTTCTGTTCTTAGTATATTTGAGCATAACAAAACTTCTTTTTCTGTCTTTTAATCTCGCCTTGGGTACACCTCACTCCGTCCAGATGCTTCAGTGCTTTCATCCGTACACAATTTTCTCATTCGCAACATTATTTTCCGCCTCATCCTTCCCATTTGTATAGTTTATTCTCGGTTGTCCCTTGTTCCTTCCTTCTTTTACTTAATTTCCATTACTTGCCTTTCTTTGTTCTTTAAAACTATGCTTTCAAATTTTTATCTCGATTAATATGAAATAGAATAAAACTATTTGTACTTCTAAGTATTCGGAAGCTTTCACGGCCGTAGTCAGAATTAAAACAAGTTTCTTACTCTACTAGGCACGTACATTCTGCAGAAGTATTATATTTTACTCGATACCGATAGATATTTAATGCGAAATACGTACGTAAATGGAGTCCTCCTAAAAACAATAATAACTTTTTTAGAAAAAGGTTATGCATAGGTATGTGTGTGATTATATTTATGAACAGTGTAACCCCAAAAGAAAAAGTCAGTTAAATACCAATTTCATATTTATACAGCGTGTTCCACGCATAGGACACTAGGATTTTCAAGGCAGTCGCCACTTTCCGAAGTAACCTTCAGGTGCTATTAAAAAGCGTTTAAATGATTTTTAATGATTTAAACGATCTTGTTATTGAACTAATACGTGTTAGAGATTTTTGTAATAAATTGTTTATATTTTGAATTTTCTGGGAAAATCTCTGAGGTCCTCAATATTCCGGATTACTTTTGCTTTACTGTTAATTTGTAAGAGAGACAAAAATTTACTCTAGAAGCAAACCATTTATGTACATATCTTTTTGGTGTAGTTAATCATTTCCAAGACATTCCCTGCTATTGTGTCGGGTAGCTCTGAGATCTATGGACTTATTTGAGCATTTTTTCATTTATCGTTAGAAAATACTAATTAAAGGAAATTAATTTATTTTCAAATGGGGAAGGGCTATATTTTTCTGATCATGTAAAACGAAGGGACTTTCAGAACATCCCATAGCGACCGGTCTTTGAAAGGTTTGTCTATTACTTAAGCCTAATTTTATTCCCATTGCATGTACCTATAAGAAAGTTGTAATAAAGCCATCTTTAGAAATGTTTATCTCAATTAAAGTGAAGTTGATAGAAGAATAAGCTCTCTTAGTGGTTTCTTGAATTTTGAGAATGTAGTACGTTATTTGGATAGGTAGAGCAAGATTGAAAAATGGAATGTCATAGCCGGGATTTGAGCCACGGATTTCCCGGTCGTGGTTGCTCTTAACCTTGGCCAACATGTCGGCATGACATTAAATTCGAGTAAGTTGGAGAATTTAATGTCATACCGGCAAGTTGGCCATAGTAGCTCAATGGTTTAGAGCAACCGCACGGAGACCGGGAGATCCCTGTTTCAAATCCCGGCTGTGGCATTGCATTTTTCAATCTTGCTCTCCCTATCCAAATCATCGCCTACACACGTCTGGTGTGGAAAATCAATTAATTTCAGTAGTACATTATAGTTCTTTTTTCGGAATTCAATAACATAAAATATTATAAGCCCTTGTAAAGTTGTTTTATAGAGGGAACAGGAAGGTGGAGTGAGAATGTTACGCTAATGCAACATATCAGATTTTTCTTTCTACGTCATCTTCTCAAATGACAGTTGTAGCTATGTCTGCGAAGGGTTAACGAGATCCGCCATCAATGAAAGGAGGCACTCAAGCAGAGAAGTCGAAGTGGCTGGTTGAACGGTCTAATCACAACAGACAGCTTCAACAGAGGTCTGAGAAACTTGGCAACCAACAGTGGACGCGTATCACACGGTCTTATGCGAGCAGTCCAATCATGTACTAGTTCCTACCCAATAATTACCTCTAACCAACTAACACCCTAAAACCCTCAATCCATCTCAGCGGTTAAGCCCCGTAGCGGACAGGTTTGCCAGGATCTCGCAATCGCTGACCACTAGTTTCACTCGACCAGATTTGTTGGAAGGGGAGACAGACGCGCAATTCCCTCAAATGGTCAAACGGCTGAGTGAGAGTTTAACACGGCAGTAAAAGGATTGGACATGATTACTAAAATTACTGAACAAGTAAATGTTACATTTCTCTAATATTGTTCAACAAACTACTCTTACGGAAATCTTTAATTATAATTTCCTTGTAGATACAACGGTAGCCGGTTGAGAAGTGATTGCTATTAAATTCCTTATCTTTACTTGAACAGATAACAAATAAAACTAAAAAATTTACAACACTATTTAAGAAAAACTGCATATATTGTCACTGAAATTAATAACAGAAGTATCCCGAAAAAGGTCAGCTCGCGCTCTTAAACCTTATATTTAAATAATTTATATACTTTAATGGACTTACATTTTTGTGTAGTAAGATTTTTGTCTGACTCTTGCAATTCACCAAATATGCAAAACTTCCTGAAAGAAAAATTCAAAAGATCCTTCCAGCAAATGCATTATATAAATTTAATTTGTCATGAAAATAAATTAAAGCAATAGAATTTAATTCAAATTCTGTAAAGCCGTTTTAGAAAAATAGAATATTTCTGAAAAACGTTCTTTGTTTGGGATGGGGGATTTTTTTAAATTGTTTTCGTACCGTATTTCTGGAATTTGCCAAAGTTAAACACAATTTCTTTGCATTTAAGAGACTATTATTTTGTAAATACAAAAACACTAATGTCCACGCACTCACTCACTTACTCACTCACTGATTCACTCACTAGCTTACTGAATCACTTACTCGCTCACTCTTTTTATTTCACATATTGATTTAAGCACAGGAATTTGAACATATACTTGGGAAGCAAAATGGTATTTTTTCCACTGATTTCAACATGTGGAGATATTAAACCTGCGTGGACAATGGTGTTTTGTGATAAAATTAAGCACAACATATGTATAAGTCACACATGACCTCTTTTTAACGTTTGAAACATATTATTGCTCGTTAATTTTGATTAATTAGTTTGTCTTTATCATAGAATTTATACATGTATAATCATATATCAACTGGTCATAAATCATATCATATTTAAAAAAATAAACGTTTCCACGTGTTTCGTTTAAATTATCATATATATCACTATTTTCTCTACTGTTTTAGTGCAAAACATGTCGAAGTAAACCCTCCAGTTTTTTCTTCGGTTTATAATTGTAAATTTCTACACATTTTAAAGTAGGGAACTTAAGTGATAAAGACATGTCTGCTTAATTAAGTTTAGCTGTCACAATAATTCTGTTTATTACATGGTGGCAACAATGTGTTACGTGAGATGTGAGACAATTGTTCTAAATTAGCCCAATCCGGGACTATTTGTTAATGGATATAGAGGATTCATATTTGTAAATAGTGTTAATTTATTGGGATTGCGGAAATTTCTTGATTAAAATTGAGAAAACAAAAGGGTAAAGGTCGTAAAGGAAATCATAATAATGGAAGGATCGTGAAGTCACGTCGTAATGGAGATGCCTAAAGGACTTCCAAAACAAGACGAGAGAGAGGGGGTGGAAATATTGTGAGAGTACAATATTATTATATATAATGTGATGTTTGTTTGTTATTAGAGTTTTAAGAGTTTTAAAATAAAAGATAACCAACAAAAGTTGAAAGGAAATGCGACTTTTAATCAGATATTAGGACCACCACCAATTCGAGATCGAGACCTCAGCAAATTGCTCGCCGACTAAAGCTACGCAAAGCGGTTTCGTCTGTGGCCCGCAATAGGGAGGCCCGGGTTCGATTCCGTGGCCGACCTACCTGACCCATGGGTCTTTTCGGGGATTTTCCGGGGCCGCTAGGCGAATGCTGAGTAGGTTAATTACATCCCCCGAATTTCCTGTCCATCCTTTTCACCTTCATTATCATTTGATATTATCTCCCATCTGGTGGATAGTTTCACAGTAGCAGTGTCGGTGGGGCCTCGGCGGTGGATGGAAGGATGATATGCTCTGAGGAAAGCGCTTTCCCCACTAGTGGGATGGACCTCGGCCGATGGGCCGATTCAGAAACGCGGCAGCAGGGATGCCGGTTGTCGAAGATTGCCTGGAGTATGCTACTCCGGAGAGGCGTCATCCGGTCTCCGAACTTGTCCCGTGACTGTTTCGGGACCACGACAAGTGAGTGTAGGGACCTCGTCCTCTGTAGGTACTATAGTGACTCTTTGGGGTCGGCCACCCTTTCTCGTCTCACCTCATCCTCCCTCCCGGGGTGCCCACTTGGAGCATAGGTACAAAATTCCAGTCTGCTCGCGGAGCAGAATCATCTAAATGATACTGATAATGATAATAATAAACATTCATTAAATATTCGTAAACAGTTGGCGCGATGTACCTATGAAACACAATATGATACATTTGCTGAACTGTCCCTTGATTACGAAGACAATAATGTAGTGCTCGAGTTGAAACTATGGGAAGCAAAACCAAATGTAGGATGCATGATATCCTGGTAGGATAACTCCTCTTCTTTACTTGTTGGAAGGACATTAATGAGAGAATTATCCTTGAATCTAACAGATAAAGTAATGGATAGCAATGGAATAAAATCCATAAAAGGTGTGCATGGGGAACGACAGTCGTTTCCAGAACGATAAACTATTTTCACTAATTTCAATCAAAATTGGTAAATACGCATGTAAATAGTTTTCGGACATTCATTTTTAGGTCCCCTTCAGCCACCGTGGTGCTGGCGCTGCGGGGCCCTAGCACTCATGGTACCTCTGACGTTACTAGAGGAACCTCGGGCCGAACATTCGAGTCCCTCCTTGGATGGGAGTTATTCGGATTGGGTTGGACTCGAGGGGGAGACTGGGTACGTCCCCGGACAGGGTTGAGGGAAGCCATATATTCCCGCGTACTAGCCAGCATAGCTAGTAGAAGGTGTGCTAGATCACCAGGTGGCCCTAGCGAGGTTAATCGGTAACTTTCCCCTTTGGGGTTGGCGCCCGTAAGTGGCGTATCCACTTCCATCCCGTCTTGAGTCCACAGGACCTGATGGGGGAGGCGGCTTGTTAGTCCCTAGGTCTTGCCCTATGGAAAGCCCCACGGAGATGCCGGGCGCGCTTTTGGGACAGCTCGGTAACTCCCTGGTCGTTAGAAGGGGGCTCAGTCTTCACTCTGTGTGGATTGCCCTGGTAGATACCCTTAAGTATCTACCAACGTGTTTCAATGGGGATTTCACTGACATTTACGCTTTCTGTAAGGTATTCTGTATAAAATACTGATAATTGATAATTGATATTTTTAACACAATTGGGGATATATTTTGTGAGTACGAATGCTTGCAGAACGAGCCTGGAAGAATCCAATGACTAAAGAGAAATTTGTTTCTAACTTACATTCGCACATGTCATAATTTTATACACGGAATATTAACTTATCAAGCATCGGACATGATGAGTTTAGTTTCATCTTTCTACCTGCAGCGGTGTCCTTATATAGAATAATTTAGGATATCATTTATTATTATTTTTATATAATTCTGCAGTTCATTATACATTTGTTACACTTTGTAACATGGCTCCCTTCTGCAGAATGGATAACGTTGGTATTGATAATGCCATTGAAGAAATCCGTTTGTGCAATGTCCTTTTCCCTCGACTTCTATGGTAACAGCCCTTATATTTTCTTGTAGAGTACACAATTCTCTTAATTCAGTGAGTCTTGCATGGCTCAGTGAGAACTATTTAAAATTGCAAAATAGCTTTCCTGCCGGGCTTGTTTATTTCGATTTATGCAGTGCCATTTTTCGCTAAGCAAATATTTTGATGTAAAAATGTAGTTAATTTTCGTGGAATCATGCACTGTTTTTTCATTTGTTGGATAAGAAGTAGCGATTTTGTTGCAATATTGTCATTTTATTTTTATATTGAATATGTATAGTCCTCAGCATTAGACACAGTTTTCTATATTAATCTTAGTGCTTCTTCATAAGCTGTGTCCAAATTGTTACATTTTCGTAGTTTTACTAAATTCTTCATGTATTTAGAGTATATCTAAATTGCTAATACTTCGCAAGATGCGACAGCTGTTCAATAAAGAATGATCATAATTTTTTACGGTCATAATTTTTGCACTAAAATTCAATGTTATATTCTGTTAGCTTATGTGAAACAAACACGCCGTAGCAGTTTCGTTGTTGGTACTCCTGGTTCCCGCCTATGAGAACCAGGCAAGTTCAGACATGTTCAGTATCGGCTACCGCTGCAGTGGAAGTAACATGCAGTTAGAGCTGATGTTAGAGGAAGATACGGAGTTTCTTTCAAACGTAATCACTGCTGATGAGACTTGGCTACATCATTTTGATCCTGACAGCAAACAGGAAAGCTCAGTGTGGAAATCTTCTTCATCACTAACCCCCCCCCCAAAAAAAAAGAAAAGTGTTTGCTTCTGCTGAGAAAGTTATGGTCATCTCATTCTTTGATATTCATGAAATGGTTTATCAGCATGTTGTACCTGCACACACATCAGTAACTGAACAATACTGTAGGGATGTCCTGCACGTCCATATCAGGCGCAAAAGACCACATTTCCATCAAGCAGACTGGATGATGCACCACGATAATGCGCGGCTGCTTATTGCCAATGTTGTTGCTGAACATCTTGCAAAAATCGACGTGTTTTGCATCTCTCACCCTCCCTATAGTCCGCATTTAGCCCCATGTGACTTTTTTCTATTCTCTACTTGAAGAAGTAGTAGAGGCATTATCCATCGGAAGCACTGGTGAAGACTGCGGAGGCGATTTTGAAGGATCTCTCATAAATGGTTTCCAGCTTGTCTTTGAACTGGCTAAACGCTGGGACAAGTGCATCGCATTCAGGGGACACTGAGAAGGACCATCAAACTTATGAAGATGAGTAAAGGTACGTTGTCAAAAAAGAATTGTGATCATTCTTTATTGAACATCCCTTGTACATAGTTAGCGAGACCATGGTAGTTATTTTATAGTGGCAGTGGCCGATTGAACGGCCGAAAGGTAAAGGGTAAAGAGATGTAGTAAAGGAATTAAATGGGTCTAATAATTCGCTCTCTTCTTCCCCAATAATAATTAGGTATTTGCTCAAACTTATGTACCTAATAATAATAATGATTTGTTAAAATTTAGGGCGTGTATATTTAACGTGCACACGAACGACATGATGATGTGAGTACCCTGTGGCAAATATCTGTTAATTAAACCCAGCATACGTAAATTTGATTTCGTGTACAAATGTTTGAAACATAATCCTCTTACCTGTATTGGTTTTGCCGTCACCCTTTATCCTAGCTTGGAGTGCTTCTTAGTGTAGGCATCTCCATTTTAATAATGTAAGATACAGTATAAGACAGCACTATAAATAAGATAACGTAATCACTGTAATGTAAATCACTGTTTAGGCTTTACTATATCCCTAAATATTCAACAAAATATCATTGCTGCTTTAGTAAGCGAGCTGGATAATGTGACAATTAACAAGTACAGTAACCTGGAATCACTGATATATCCTTTGATGCTGGTGTAGCTATGATGTTGCTAAATTAGATTTTATTGTTGTTAAAATTGAGCTTAAATGTACACAATTTAGAGTCCAATATATCTACAATATCCTTTGAAAGTCCATTAAGTTTACCGTCATGATTACAGGTTAAAGCGGCACTTAATAATGCCGTTATTGTATATTATAGCAGCTCCAAAGGAATATATAACTGTAAAGTGTCGTTGCTCACAAAATGACAGTAAATCCTACTGCAGCGGTCATAAATAGAATTATCACCTAACTAAAATCCCAAATGAGAACGTAAAGCAAACATTTTCAGCAGTAACTGAGAACTGATATTCCTTTTGCTCTTAGTGAATATGGGTATGCAGATACAATTTCCCAGCTTAATGGTTAATTGTGCGACTACATCGGTAAAATACATCTTGCATAAGCGTTTGCTAACAGAATTTACTTCGCATATGCCTTCAAGCATTAAATTGAATGTTATGCTGTTCTTCAATATCTATATTTTCACTACCTTATTTCATACGCAATAAAAGTTCAAGCTATTTGCTTGAAAATAATTCCTAATCGCTTACTTCTATGGCGCGGAGAGCATGTAATTGCCTCACATTTAAGACGTTCTGAGGCCTGTTTTTCGGTGAGGGCGATTTACGAGGATAATATTTTTCTTTTTCTTCTTCTTTTCCTTAATCTTAAAATACACATTTTAAGCAACACACCGCCCGCCTCGGTAGCGTAGGTCTGCCTCACGTTCAAGAGGTCCCGAGTTCGATTCTCGGTTAGGGTGAGTTACCTGAATAAGGTTTTTGCGGAGTTTTCCCTTATCCTGAAAGACGAATGTCAGGTAGCTCTAAGCTCTATGGATCCCGGACTCACTTGAGCATCATTTCACCAATTTCATTCATCGTCCAATATGACTTAACATTGGAATAAGTAAATTTTTAAAAAAAAAGGTAGCCCTAAGTTCTATGAATCCTAAGCTCCGTTTAGCACCATTTCTGTTTCATTTTATTGTTCAATATAGTTATTTTATTCAGTGAGTTAATTGCTTTAAGTTGTTTAGTTATGTAATTCAATGTATGTTATGTATTAATGTGAATTATGAACTTAAATCATGATTTTTTGTTCATTAACTTTAATGCCATATAAAACATTTCTTTGTTCAAGGATAAACCGGGGCTCTAAGAAACTACTTTTCCACGTAACTGCCAAAATTTTGCAGACATTTGTCATAGCGAGGCAAAATTTGTTGTATACCTTCATCTTAGAAGTTTGCCGCCTGTGTCTTCTACCAGTTGGAAACATTTTCTTTCAGCTCTTCGTCATTGTTGAAGTGTTGACCGCCAAGGAAAGATTTGCGATGCAAAAACAGACGAAAGTCGCTAGGAGCGAGGCCAGGGCTGTACGGGGTGTGGTCAAACATGTCCCTGTAGGATGTTTTTCGTCGCATTTGCAGTGTGTGGTCGTGCGTTGTCGTAAAGAAACACAACACCTTTTGACAGCATTACTCGGCGCTTATTCTATATTGCGCGGCTCAATTTCCTAAGGGTCTCGCAATAAACATCTGCTTTCATTGTTTTACTACGCGGTAAGAAATCAATGAGTAAGATGCCTTTCCTGTCCCAGAACACTGAGCTCAGTTTTAGAGGTGTCAAGATTTGTTTCAGCTTAACCTTTGCTGGGAATGAGGTATGCCTCCATTCCATTGACTGATGCTTACTTTTGAGGGATGTCGTAAGAAACCCAAGTTTAATCTCCTGTGAGTATCTGTGTCAGAAATTCTTCGCCGCCATCATCATAACAGGTCAAAAACTGAAGTGAATCCATTTTGTTTTGAGTTGCTAAGTAAGAATCTTTGGCACCCAACCTGAGCAAAGTTTACGAAATTTCAGTTTTTCGGTAACAATTTCATGAACTAGTGATCGTGACATTTGGGGAAATTCCATAACGAGAGCACTATTTGTAAACTTGCGGTTTTCCTGGATCTTGACATCAATCGCTTGAACCAGTTCTTCTGTAACCCCAGATGGACGCCCAATTCGTTCTTCATCGGGCACTTCATTGAACTGTCGGACCCATCTTCTCACCATTGTATCACTCATCACATTTTGTCCGTAAACATCGCAAATTTGCCGATAAATTTCAATTAATTTCACTTTCCTAGCATTCAGAAAACGAATGACAGATCTGACTTCACAAGCGGCGGGATTTTCAATCAACACCAACATTATAAACAAGCACAACAAAGCGTACCTGGCTGACAGGAATCTCACAATGGCGTACGTTTCTTCTCCTGATACAGAGCGTCTACCGCGCATCTGCGGAACTGCAATCGCAGCGCTGCAGTGAGGATAAATTGAAACAGAACTTACTTTCTGGACGCCCCTTGTATATCATACCATTAATATGGTTGCACTTACTGTTTTATCAGTTATATATTTGTTCTGTAAATTTGAGATGTTGAGTTTAAAAAAGATGAATAAAATTGAATGAATGAATTTCATTTATTGATTGCCCTGTATGACATCCGGTTAAAAGAAGTTAAAATAAAAAGTATAATTATAATTTACACCGATTTCTTTAGAGTAACTTTTGAGTTTTTTGAGTAACTACATAGGTGGTCTGAAAGGTTTCCAGCCTAATAAAGATACAAGACATTTTTTTCAGATTTTTTTTTATTCTTGAACATAGTCTCCTTGTAACTCTACACACTTCTCCCAGCGATGCTCCCATCTCTGTAACCCATGCAAATAGTACTCGGGGTTTTTCTCTGCAAAATAATTGCTCACGAAGATGGTTGCCTCCTCATTTGAGGAAAATCTCTGTCCTCCGTGTGCAATTTTCAGATGAGAGAACAGAAAGAAGTCGCTTGGGACCAGATCTTGTGAGTAAGGCGGATGGTCAAGAAGTTAAAACCGTAATTCGTGATTTTCGCCACTGCAACTGCTGAGCTGTGAGATGATGCGCTGTCTTGGTGAAACAGGCATTTTTTTCTGCAGATGTGGCCGTTTTTCCGCAAGTTCATTTTTCAGATTGTCAAGTAGTAATATGCTCATGTAATGGTTTTTCCTTTTTGAAGATAATGGATTAAAATAACTCCATAACTGTCCACAAAAAACAGTCGCCGTCACTTACCCAGCCGAAAAAAGAGTTTTTGCTTTCTTTGCAGCCGGTTCCCCCTTTGCAGTCCACTGTTTGGACTGCATTTTTGTTTCGGGCGTATAATGGTGTATCCAAGTATCATTTACAGTGATTAATCGACACCAAAAATCGGATTTATTGCGCCTAAACTGCGCCAATAGCGCATTGGACATTTTCATTGGAACACTTTTTTGGTCTAATGTGAGCAAACGCGACACCCATCGCGCGGACAGCTTTCTCATGTCTAAATATTGATTTAATATGTAACAAAAACGTTCTTTGACATGTTCATAGCCTCTGCTATCTCTCTCACTTTAATTCGGCGGTCGTCTAGCACAATTGGGTGAACTTTGGCGATGTTTTCGCCAGTAGTTGCAGTTTTTGGACGTCCCGAACCTTCATAGACTCCCAAGCTCTTAGTGGCACGTTTAAATTCAGTTACCCAAAATTTCATTGTGGTAAATGATGGTGCAGAGTCCCCGTACACAGAATCCAACTCACCTTTGATTTGCATAGGCGTATTGTCTTTCAAAAAGAAATATTTAATCACAGCTCGACTTTCGATTTTGTCCATTTTCATAAAAACGCTGATATCAACTCACTCAAACGACTGTTACATAACAACTGAGCGTCCAAAATGGCTGAAACTTTGGTGAGTAACTTTCAACAGAAGAACAACGAAATTCACTAGCTTTTATTTACGAGTGCTGCCATCTTTATGTTGAGGTCGGAAACTTTTCAGATAACCCTCGTTGGCATTGTTCTATTTACAAATTGTAATGTTTGCTCAACAATACACGTTATCAGTATTATTCAAATCTGTTTATATGCTAAAATGACGGGGTCCTGAGAGCCAAACAATGCTGAGAAAACCGTATATCAATAGCAATATCCATTTCATTATACCTGTGGTAGACGTTTCTAGTAATTTATCCTATATAACATGTATTTCTAAATTTACTTTTTTACATTTTTTTTATTCTTAGCTTGTTAATTTCTTCCTTGACATGAAACGTCATATATTCACATGAGCATTTCTATCAATTCTTTACAAAAGTATTTTACAAGACCTGGATGGACAATATTGAAAGAGGAATGAAGGTATTAGATCTGGAAAAATTAGATTGTGGGAATAGACAAGAGTGGAGGAAGAGCATAAAAGGTTGAACTCTGGGTAGAGGAAGGTGTTTTACATTCTAAACTGGTTTATAAATAAATTTTACAAGACTTCATTACTGTATATATTTTAATTGATATTAATATTCATAGAAATGTTTTTATAATTTCCTATAGGTACAAAGGGAGTATCCTGCGGCGTGGCGTAGCGAGCTAAAGTATCACTCCTTGGTTCCCTGCCACGGAACGTAAAACGGGTTCGATCCCATTCTGGGGGTGCGGATTTTAAGTCCCGGGTATAGGACCGGTGCCCACTCAGCAACCTGAGAAAATTGAGGAGCTTACGATAGGTAAGCAACCCGGTCATGAAGGCCAACTTTCTAGCTGGGGGATGCCGAGATGCTGACCACATCTCCTCTCCGATCGCCCACCTCTGCATTGCGTATGTGGTCGTGAGGCTGGCGGTCGGGTTGGCAGGCCCCGATCCGATATGGAGAGTAGTGCCACCAGATGAACTTAAACAAAGGGAGTAGAATACAATACGCTTAAGGATTGGTCAAATAATTTAAAATCTTGCCAATATGTGGTAGCTTAGTATTCTCATTCTCTGTAGATAGGTCAACAGATAAAAAGAACGAATAACAAGCTTCTACGAGGCGTGTCCGTAAAATAAGGTCTCCAAGCCGCTGAAGCCGTGAGCAACGCTATTATCCGAGATCTGGCACACTGGCGTGTAGCTTGGTTTCACCCCTTCAAATCTTCACCACAACGAAGTCCGTTGCAACCATTAGTCTGGGTTACGCAGCCGTTTGTGAAGAAGCTTCCTATCACTTCCACTGCCAATTGCGAGTTCCGTGCAGTGATCCGTTTTTTGAGTGCTAAGGGCACTACTCCCACTGAAATTCATGCAAAGTCTATGGGCCACAGTGAATGGACGTCAAAAACGTGCGATAGTGGGTCAGAGAGTTCAAGGACGGACGTACAGATGTCCATGACAAACAGCGTTCTGACGGCCTTCGGTTTCAGCCGAAACAATTGCAAAACTGGAGCAAGAAATGCTTAGAGATCGGCGTGTGACAGCTCGCGAGCTGTGCGAACTTATCCCTGAAGTCAGTAAGACTACGATTGACAAGATTTTGACGGAACATTTGTATTATCGTAAGGTGTGTGCGAGTTGGGTCCCCAAAATGCTCACCGAAGACCATAAACGGCTGATCTCCTGGCCTAGTTCGGATGAAACATCCTCATCCATCCCCCTACAGTCCAGACTTAGCACCTAGTGATTATCATCTGTTCCCTGAGTTGAAGTCACACCTGGGTGGAACATATTTCCAGACCGACGATGATTTGAAAAACGAGGTTTAGCGGTACCTGCGCAACTTGGCGGGAGAGTGCTATGACAAAGGTATACAAAAACTGCCACAGCGCATGCAAAAGTGCATCGATCGCAATGGTGATTACGCTGAAAAATAGCTGTAAGTTTCGCCTTTCCATCAAGTTAGCATTTACTGACAATAAACATGTTTTCTATACTGAATAAAATTGAAGACATTTTATGAATACACCTCGTATTCCAGAAAATTATACAGCTTTAGAATTCAAACCAATAAAAATAAATGCGTCGAAAACTGTTGCTTCTATATGTTCCCATCTTAACAAGGATAATGCTTCGGAAATTTAGCTCATGCGAAAAATTACCCTCACCATGTTGATTAAAATACAGTAATGTTAAGTTCCGTTTTCATTACCAATGAATCACTTTTCAGAGCAAGTGAAGAACTCTTAAAATAGTAATTTGAAATAGGAGGCTTATGGTCTGTTCGAGAAATTCTTGGGAAAGAAGCCAGGCAAAAAGAGGATTTTAATAAATGGTATAACTGCAAATAAAATCAGCTTTATTCAAATAATTCTAGGAGTGTACCGCACTCCCTGTGAATGTGGGACACCGTATATGGGACAAACCGGAAGGACCATCGCTACCAGAATAAACGAAAATGAATGGAGCATTCATTTAATGTTAACTAAGAAGTCTGGGCTCGCAAAGCATTGTTTTGATAACGACCATAGAACCGACTTTCAGAAGACGACGATCTTGGCAAAATGCAACAGTTTCTAGGAGCGGAGAACTAATGAAGCTTTGACCATTACCTCAGAGAGGAGCTCGATTAATCGTGATGATGCATTTCAATTCAGCTACTCTTGGAAACCGGCCTAAAAGTGGAAATTCGTCAGCTTAAGAAGCACAGATCTACACAGCTTGAAAATCAAGTTAAATAGTTACGATTATTGGACCCAATTAATTTTTCACACCCACGCCATCTTCTGACCTGCCATTTATTCTACTGAAAACAGTCTTTTATTTAGTGATGCGAGAGTTGAAAGTGTTTTGTCTTTATTTATATTGGTGCCATATGCAGTGATACATTCGTGATTATAACATTTAGTAAAACATCCTGATGATGGGAGAGATATACGCTCCCAAACGTCGATTTCTAATCGTGTTTTCACCTGGCTTGTTTCCCGAGAAGATCTCGAATATATTCGTCGCCAGGAGAGCTTCAGGTCTTATTTATGGCCTACTGGTTCAAATGTGGGAGTTATGGCTATAAGTGTCTTAAGTGCCAGTACGCCACTGCTAATGATGCTACCATTCGAATGCGCATAACACGAAGCTGGGGAGACGTGTCGGAGCATTCACCAAAGCGCAATGGTTATGACCTTAGTTTTCAAGTGAAAAGTAAACGAGTTCGAGTCTTCTTCACGTATTTTGTCTTTTTAAATTTTTATTTGATTGTTTTTTAATATTTTATCTAAAATTTTAATTCTTGTTTAAATATAAATAAAATAATCTTGTATAAATGCATTTCACGAAGTAGTTTCATCTTGTTAGTGCAATTAATAACAATTATTTTTAACAAAGGTTGAATTCTGCTTAATACTTTCCAATGCTGTCCGTCTAAATGCGCGGTGGATTAAAGGGTGAACGAATTTACATAAAATAAAAACGAATGACTGTCGTATTCCGTACAAAATTATTTGTGTGCGTCGAATAACTTCATATGCTGCTATCATTCAAACAGATAGGTCGTCTTCTGAGGTATAGTCGCGCTGTTTGAACGGTTGCCATGGATTTATCTTTGGTAATAGATGCCTCTCAGATAACGCACTGATTACTCCACGTGGTGTAAACATATATCTGTCACTTGTGATTCCTGCGAATTCCATTGGCTGAAGTGATGCGTTCACTGATGTTTAGAACATGAACGAGAGCCGTGGCAGTTCCCCTCTCACTCTTACAAGAATAATCAGTGCGTTTTATGAGAGGTTTCTGTAACGAAGATAAATCCATGATAACCGTTCCGGCAGCTAGGTCCGCTTCCCCTACCGCGCCGGACGCCAGCAAGGCGCCCAGTCAACCGCCGCCTCACCGGGCAGCTGGGTCACCCAGCTCTCACGGCCAGCCACCGCCGCAGCACCGCCGGAAACACCAGAGATTTACCTAGCAGCTACACAGTCATCTTCGCCAGCATCACAGGTAAGCCAACCTCCAACTGCCGCCACCACTCAACCGCCGAGAAGAGTCTCCACAGCAGTAATCGTCGGAGACCCCGGGACCTCCCTGCGAGGTTCCGTCTCACTGCTGAAACACAGAAGTGTCCTTCAGCCGTGAACGCTAGTCGCATCACGTCACGACGAGTTCCGACCACCTGCGTGAGCCTACAGTTTGCTGATCCTAAGGATTGTGACTCTGTCTTGCTGTCAGGCCAGCCCATACTGGGACAGTGCCTGAAGGTCGAGGCCAGCAAACTGCAGCGGCACATCCCATGCAGGCACTGCTGTACCTACGGGCACAGCGCAGAAGCGTGCACCGCGCCTCCACGGTGCCACTACTGTGGCGCTTCTACTCCAACGCAGACTGCAGGACCCATGATCTCCGTCACCGCCGCAGGTACTGCGCCACATGTAATGGCTTCGGCCATTTCACAGGGCAGGCGCAGTGCCCAGCATACCCTCGCGGAGACTCAACTGGACCAACACCTCGGAGCGCAGTCACCAGCGAGCCTGCTGGTCGGCAGCAAGCCCTTGGCTGCCTCCGGGAGGACCTGCAGCAAGTAACCAGCAGACTTCACACCCTTGAGGAGCTCCTTACAACAATCACCACCTCCAACCATCGGCCTCTGGCAGAAGTACAGGACCTCCACTCAGAGGTCCTTAACTTAAACCAGTGCCTGGGCAACTTGGAGGACTCCGTCATCGCCGCTGCCCATCAACAGATCTCAAACCACGCCGTCCTCATCGCCTTGCCGGACAAACTGACATCCATACACAGACTACTGACTGACGGACCTACTCCACCGGACCAAATCTCCTCTTCCGTAACACAGCTACAGCAGACAGCAGAGGCCATCCACTCACAACTCAACACACCCAGCGAAGAGAAAGATACACTAGCCTCACTTCAGCGCAAGATGCACCGAGTGGAGACTCACCTCACCGACATACTCCCCTGCCAGCCACCGGACTCTTCCACCCTCAACAGTAGATTCGATCAGCTCCACACCCAACTTGCAGATATGGACAACAGCCTACACACACGATTCAGTGAACTGAAATCTGCAGAGAAAATCATCGCCGACTACGACTCACAAAACACCAAGAGGATCCAGGCTCACTTCCCTAATATCTGGAGACCACCTCGACCACAATCGCTCACCTGATGCCTTAACAACACTACCCCCCCCCCCCCCGGCGCTACATGCCGGAACTTATATCCTCCAATACAATTATATTTCACAATAAATACTTCAATTTCCACTCCTCACCTACGAACAACTTCCTACACTTTCACCTCTACTCTGCAGTGCCCCGTTCAGGGCCTTTTGGTCATGTTCGTGGCCTAGCATAGAAACCTTCACCCGCCCACCGTTATTGACGGCCGGCTCTCATCTTTACCTTTAATATTGGTGGTGCTTTCAGCGGAACCCCACAAAGCGACTCCAACTGCCTTCTTCACTCTATCACCTTATGTTTTCATACCAGAGAGTTGAGGTCACCATAGAAAAAGTAATCAAAGTGATTTGAATCGGGAGAGCGCCTTGCCAAACTACGGTTGAACTTCCCCTTTCATCGGAGAGCATAAACAGGGTTTAAATTACAGCAGTGTTATTGTACTGGTCAGTCAGCTTCATGTTCTTAGTTACGAATCACGCTATTTCTTCCTATTATGACATACGTATTAAAATCACGAAGAAAAAAGTTAAACTACACGAGAGGAAACGTACCAAGGAGCTTTAGAACACCAATTTCGGCGTTATGGTTTGTGCCACCAGAGCACTTATATAGAAACCTCATTAAGTTGGGCTACGTGATGCGAGAAGGCATTAATCGCTGTTCACTGTTGCCCTGGCAGCTGATTAGTTCGAGATTTGAGTTATCTTTGAGGCATTAAATTTTGAGAACGCCAATATTGAGCTACTAGGTATCGATATTTCTATACCCGGGAAGCAGTTTTAAAGACATTCTAATCCAATAATTTCACTCACCTAGTTTAAATACCAACTTATCAGCATCTGATGCCAGTTAGGCTTAACCAAATAACTTCATCATGTTTACCGCAGACCATGGATTGCTGAGACTATTTCGGTGTAGTTTTGTTAACACCCTGTATGTATGCCACCGAAGTCTTATTCATTTGAATTGCTTTTGCAATGTGAATGTTTCACATCGGATTGTTTTTCTTTTCCACGCTAAATATTTTAGTGGTGCCATTTTGAATAGATTATTAGGGACTGAGGTATTATATCATTCCAATTATTTATAATAAAATAGCCAAAGGGTCTTCATTAAACCACATTGGTTAACATATGAAAAGCTTAGAGCTTATCATAAAATAACAAAGCAGCACAATGTTTTCTATAATTTACGACTGCCATTCACTGAAGTTTTACTCTCATTTCATTTTAATTTCCATGTTTGCATATATTGTGTTGTAAAATGTAATGAAGTTTTGCATACAGATATGAAAACTAATCTGCTCTGTGCAATGAATAATTTCAAAACGTTGTCTGAGTGGTATCATTTTCCATACAGTTGTCAGGAAAATATGAATGCCAAAGTAAATACAATAACAAACGTTTATGCAACTGCTTGAAATGTATAAAATGAGCATATTGACAATCAAACCCTGAGCATCCGTTTTCTTTAAGCTCAAGTGCACCGACACCACTAGTTTGAACCATTCAACTCGTGAATGCTTGGCCAAAGAGGGGACACATAGGCTGTCCCAGAGAGTGACATTTCTTATTCCTCTCCTATATATCTGTCTACGGATCTGCTGTCGGCTGTTAGGGTAGTGAGCATGCATGGATGGGTGGGTGTGAATAGATAACGTCAGTTTACTTGGCTGATATGGTGGCTAATAAACGAGATATTTGAAGCCAGTTGCCGATAATTTCAGGATTTAGAATTAAATATTGCGGAACTTTAGTACTAAAAATTGCAACTACTAAATATTATATGATAACTTCTGAAGTATCAATAAATTTATGGTTTAAAATAGCTCCTCCAGTATTAACAACGGGAAGTGTAAATTCCTTTGACTACCGCCAAGTGAGTGGTAACCTGGGTTCAGTCTTTAGGTGTTACGGACCGCTGAGAGTCGATTACAGAAACACACCTCTGTAATATAAACGACTGTAAGACTGTAAGGCACAAAAGACAAATGTTGAAGTACACGTCCTTTTATCAACAAAAGTCCACTTATTTCAGGACTGCCCATCTAAAGGCCCTAAATTATACCTATGTTGTAAAATCTGGAACTTGTGCATTTGAAGAGGAACTTGCACTCTGTGAGTGAGCTGCTAAGTTCTAGGAATTCTTTTCCGTTCCTAATTTTCAGAATGGGTACATTATTTTCGAGGAACTTTCTGTTTTCGGAACGTACTGATGTCCGGATAGGTAGAATCAAACTAAAACATTCTTTGGTGTAGCCAGGTACTGTCCTCCTTGTCTGTCCGGTTGCTCTAACCAATGTCGTGCTGGCACGTTGTCATGGTAGCCTAATGGCTAGAGCAACCGGACGGAGACCAGAAGATCCAAGGTTCATATCCAACTTATGGCTACTGCCTCACGTTCCCGAGATAGAATCTCGGTCAGGGTGAGTTGCCTGGATAAGGACTTTTCTGGGCTCATCTGAGCATAATTTCACCCATTTCATTCATCGTCCGAAATGACAAAGTTGGAGGACATAAATAAAGAAAATTCATAGAACTTTTCACTCTGACTCTACCTATCCATACTTTGAGTTACTCACGGTCAGTGTGAAACAATAATTTATTTCCATTAATTCACTTAATAGTGTTCAGAATGCAAAAACCCGGGACGTAAATTACTGATAGTACAGCAAGTCATTATTAAAAGTAGTTGTATCATGTGTATGTGAGAACTCCTAGTTATTTACCAGGAACAATGAGGGTCAGTTGGAGAATTTAACGGCGTTCTAATCGCTGCTATGGTACCTCAATAGTTAGAGCAACCGGGCCGAGACAGGAAGATCCCTGGTTTATATCGCGGCTAAGGCATTGAGCATTTCACCCTGACTCTACTCTTCCAAACCTTGTCCTACACTCAGCTAGTGTGAAAGAATAATTTTTATAGCTGACCTAATAGTGGCCAGAACTATAAAGGCCAAGTACTTACAGATTGTAGGTAGCCATTTTAAGGTATTGCCTCATAAGTGTATAAGAACTCCGGTCCTTTATGAGAGTCAGATAATTTTATTTCATGATGGCACTTTGTTATGGTAGCTCAATTGTTAGAGTAACCATGCGTAGGTGCGGTTCAAATTAGGGCTATGGCATTCAGTTTATCAGTCTGACTCTACCTATTCAAACATTCTACTCACGGCTACCGTGAAATAACATTTTCCGTAATGATTTCTCATTACCCGTATTTTTAGTGAAATGATGCTCAAATGAGCCCAGGGTCTATAGAGCTTAGAGTTACTCGACATTCGTCTTTAAGTATAAGGGAAAACCCCGGGAAAACCCTTATCCAGGTAACTCACCCTGACCGAGATTCGAACTCGAAACCTCTTGAACGTGAGGTAGACATGCTAGCACCACGTTACCAAGGCGGGTGTTTAGCCAAAGTAAATTCACCGAAACTCCTAATTGCCTTAGTCAATCTGACTTATTAATTACTTTTCCTTAACATAAATTTCCTGGATTTCTGATTCCAAATAGAATTATGGCTTGTATTTCTTATATGATACACAGATTGTAATACCTATATGGGCATTATATATTGCAAATTTTACCCATCTATGGAAATAATAATTTCTTCCACACTAGCCGTGTATAGGCTAAGGTTTGAATTAGTAGAGCCAGACTGAACAATTCAATGCCATAGCCGAAATTTGAACCACGGATCTCCCACTCTCCGTGCGGTTGCTCTAAACCACTGAGGTACTATGGCCAACGTGCCAACATGACATTCAGTTCTCCAACTGACTCGTATGTTTCCCGACAGACCAAAACGTGGGTGTTTTTTTTTCTTTTGTGTGTGTGTGTGTGTGTGTGTGTGTGTGTGTGTGTGTGTGTGTGTGTGTGTGTGTGTGTGTGTGTAATTTAAGTCCTCCAAAGTTAAGTCATATCGGACGATTGATGAAATTGCTGAAAAGATGCTCAAATGAGTACGGGGCCCACGGAGCTTAGAGTTACCCGACATTCGTCTATCAGGATAAGGGAAAACCCCGGAAAAACCTTATCCAAGTATCTCGCCCTAACCGAGGTTCGAACTCGGGACCTCAGTAACGTGAGGCAGACATGCTGCCACCACGCTACCGAGGCGGCCTCAAAAGTAGGGTGTCTCATAGCATATGAGAACCCCTAGTGTTCTACCGGGAAATATACGAGTCAGTTGGAGAATTAAATGTCATATCGGCATGTTGGCCATAGTAGATCAATGGTTTAGAGCAACAGCACGGAGAAGGATCCATGGTTCAAATCCCGGCTATGGCATTGAATTTTTCTGTCTGGCTCTACTCATCCATTTACCCATCTATCTATAAGTTCTTTATAAAATAATTAATCTTGCAAATCAGTAGCATCGGTATTAATGCACTATATATTTCAAGTAGAGAACTTGCCTATTGACTTCCATTGCAATAGATCCAAATTTTCTACCCTCCATAGAAGCAAGTTTAGCGATAACCATCCATAAAAGATGTGTTTATTCTCATAAACGGATAAGCGCATCACTTAAAAGTACCTTTCTACCTGAGTTTTTGAGTTACAAATCCAATTTGAAGTTAAAGTTAGTTTTCTTTGATCTGTATCTACCATATTGCCCTCTGTATTATGATCAAACTTTCTATTAGCTAGTCTATAGTGCAGTATCCCAAGCATGTGCAAGTCTCATGTAGTTTTTCAATTAAACTTTTAGAATAATTCTGCTGCAAACATATGGATGATTTTAAATATTGATCCTTAAGATCATCTGTTCACTTTTCCGCAACGGCTTTCTGTTCTCTCACAGCAAATGGGGCCAAACGTCTTTTAACATTGATTTGGTGGAAGACAGGATTATATAAAAGTTTGACTAGCCTCAAAATAGATACTTATACTACATTGTATACATTGCATATATGAAATCAAATAGCATGATTAAATAATAATTATTAAAGCAGAAATGTCAGCAATTATAGTTATGTGCCATATAAACACTTCAAATAGGCCAAAGTAAAACTAATCTGTTAGAAACACTTCAGAGAACGGAAAAGTTTAAATAACAGAGATCATATCTTTCAGTCCTATTCCAATTGTACCTTTAAAGAAATGTTGAGTATATTGCTTCTGCATATTTTATCTCGATTAACATGTAGTGACAAAGAAAAACAACACTTTCTTAAAAATACTTTATAGAACAAAACCTATAGCAGGTTGGAAAAGGCAGGTGAGTGAATCTAACAAATCAGCTTTGAATGCAACTTCTTCTACTTCGTCAAGGTGGCTCGAATGGTGATCCGAGAAGCTGAGATGCAGGTTCTCCGTTTTCCAACAGTTGCCTTCTATTCCTGTTTTCCAGAGTTTCCTACCCTCCCAATGTATCTCTTCCGGATGGCTGTGCTTATTCCTTCATACCACATCTTTCTTGCTGTTCCACGTTTATTCCTATCAGGCGTAGCCCAATAATTGATACGTTTGGGGTACCTCTCCTTCGATATTCGTTAAATGTGTTCGTACCATTGCACAGATCCTCTTTCCTTTGCATCAAGAAGGATGATACGTGCTTTCTGAAAGTATACGCTGTTTTCAAAACAGTGTTTTAGCAACTACTATTCATGCTATATATCATATTACTAACATTTAATTTGTTACGGAATATTTCGTGAATCACATGCCAGTTACTGTTTCAATGCTGGAATTTGTCATTATGATTTATGTAATTGCATTGCGTTTCAGTCTAGCTTATTTCTGCAATTGAAACTCTTCTAATGTTTTATTAACCACAAGTACACCTATGTCAAACAGTTATTATAAATCAATTTAATTATTAATCAATACTCATTACTTCGCTCAGTTTAGCAATTCAGATTTGAGCGATAATTTGTGTATCGTGTTAATTAATTGATTTCACTTAGTTTAGCAGTTCACATTTGATATTCAAATTATAAGTTGAGTTCTACTATTATGTGGATTACATTTGGTGCATTAACTTTATAAGTAGCTTGTTTTATTTATAAATTGTTTGTTTTGAAGTAACTGCATTATTTCCTAGTATTCCTAGATAAAAGCTTTTAATTTATTTAAGAAATTGGTTGAATTCAATAAATTTACATGAAGACTTAATAGTTGATTTTGTTAAACTTACTGAATTTTGTTTAGATAAAAATAATTATTTCAACAAACTTCTGGCTTAGCAATGGGTAATCCTCTTTCATCTTCTCTTGGTGATTTTTTATGAACTTTTTGAAAGGCAAGTCACTAAAGCATTCCCTTTAATTTTTAAAGTTTGGTATAGATATTTTGATGATATTTTTGCAATTGTTACTGAAAAATTCATAAACGATGTTTTAAAATTACTAGATTTGCAAGATAAAGCTATAAAATTTACATTAGAGACTGAAATTAATGAATTTCTTCCTTTTCTAGATCTAAAGATAACAAGAAGTAATAAATTAAACTTTATTATTTATAGGAAGTCTATTGATATTGATAATTGCATAAAAATAAAACTTTTAACAGTTTTTCACACAAATTTGCTGTTTTCAATGGTTTCATTTCTAGATTAATAAATATACCCCTGAATAAAGAGGAATTTAATAAAGAATATAAACATATTATTAATACTTCTTTAATTAATGGTTTTAATAAAGACTTTATAAATAAAAAAATTGAAAATTTCAAAGATCAAAATACTTTTAATGATATTTCTACACTTAAAACAATAGATGACTACAATTTTAAAAAAATTACTTACCATCCTTGGGTTAATAAACATTTTTAATTTTTTTAAATACTATGGTATAACTTTAGTTCCTCAAAATAAATATAGCATTAAAAATTTACTGCATTTCTCTAAAAAAGGTAAAATTAACAATAATAAAAAATCTGGTATTTATCAGTTTAATTGTTTCGATTGTGATAAAGTTTATGTTGGAAACACAAAATGTAATTTAGAAATCAGAACGAAAGAATATTTTCATAACATTACGCATAAACATACTGATAAATTGGCCGTACTAGATCATTTTTGGTCATTTAACCATGAAATAAATCCAGAAGTTAAATTATTAAAACAATCTAATGGTCCAATAGATTTATTGGTTTGGGAAAATATAATTATTTTAAAAAGCAAACATCACCTAATGAATTTTGAAATACTGGAAGTCTATTCTGTTTTTAAATTTGTTTTATTTTCAGATTTTGGTAGTACTGACAAGAACATATTAACATCTAGCATTCGTAACGATGACGACAGCTTTGGTGTTTTCGGCTGAGGATGTGTAAAGGTTTTACATGAAATCGAGATCCCGGACAATTTATAAAAAAAAGGTATCATCATTTCTTACAAGATAAGTGAATTTTTAAGTTACAAATTGTTGTATTTGTATATATTGTTTCCTTCACTATTAATAGGTTCAGATTTTACGTATTTATAAGTATCTGTTTAAATTCGCTAATTTGTTGAGGTTTATTTATTATCTTATTCGTTTTCTTTCTTTGTTGTTTGTAATGATTCAGGAACATTATGAATAGATACCAAGCAAATGGTTTTGGGTTTTCAAGTCGTGCACGTTGCGTGGTTATTCTGAATTAACTACTAAATAACACTATTGGAGCTCAACATACCCTTTGTTTCAATTTCTTACTTCTTTAAATTTTTCTGTATATTTAAATAAATTGAATAAATTTTATTTTGAGTTTATCTATAGATTAGCGTTCTAATAACCCATTTGCCATATTTACTTTAGTATTTTTATTTAGATGATGTAACAAGCGTTTCAAGAGAAGAAAGCAGCTTGCATCTGTGTTGGAATGTGATCATGCATCAGCACTGATAAAGAATAAATTTTCTTATAAATGAGTCCTAGCCAAAAATTATTACATAGTTTTGGAATCTGCTGCTACATTTTATATAGTTACTCATTGTATTCTCTGATATTTCATGATATTTCAATTACATTAATTTATTTCTTAATTGAATTATTTGATTCTGTTTTGGGTAATTAGGCCAAATCACAGACATGCACTTTTCAGTGATATTTACATTTGATGGTAATTCCTCTATTGCATCCTTAAGAGTAAGTTGAATGCGCATTACATTCCATATAAAATTCGGCAGCTAAAATCCACTAGACAGTAATTGAAGATGTTTGTGTGTGTCAGAGCAGCACGCGCGTGTATAGGTGTCTGTGTCTATGAAGAGCATTACTTAAATAAGAAAAGTCGTTTAAGACATCTTGATGTTTATGTCCAGAGATCTCAAATATTTTGAAGAAAATAAAAAACCTTGATCCAAAATTACTCTTTATGTGGAAAACGTTTCGAAAATCTCGATTTTCTCAAAAACTGCTCTGCCAATTTTAATTAACTTTTCATAGATTTAAGATGTTTCAATGATAAACGAAATGGATGTCTCGAAGTTTGTGAGAACAGCTTCTGATTCGTTTCATCTGAATGACTTTTGAGTAACTCGTAAAGCGTAACAGTATTACTTCTTAATGCATAATACATTTAGATCTCGATAAACCTCATAAGTCGTGTCAAATATTTTTTCTTTTCTTTGTGCAGATAATTTCCAAGATATCTCTTTTTATTGGTTTGAATATTCAAATAAATATATTGTTCTCAAATAGCTAGTTCATTGTTCACGCGCACGCACGCAGGCATTCACTTTCTCCCTCTCCTGGGCCTCACTCCTTCTGCCCTTTCCTTGGGGTTATGAAATTCCTTGGAGGTCGAAAACCAGAGACTTGCTCAGGTCTGGAGAACGAGATTTACGTGCCATGTTCAAATTACCTGCCATGCCTCCCCAAAATCTCCGAATTATTTAGAATTCTAAAATAGCCAACCAGAATGAAATTTGAGTGAGATGAGAACCAGGAAATCCAGGCATGTGATTATAATTATCGTCCCCCCATTCACCTAGAGAGCCGGGAAAAGGCCCCAAAAACCCATGGGTCAGGAAGATCGGCCCGGAATCGAACCCACCACCTGTCGGATGAAGCCCTTGGAAGCTATTTCTTGAGCCATTCCTTTCGAAATAATAATATTAAAATAATATTATACAACCTTTACTTACTATATTTGAATAATTCATTTGAATTCACCATATTGTAATGTTACACATCATTTTAAATTGAGACATAGCCTTTAACTTTATTCTTTTATTTTGTAATTACTAGAATTTTGAAACATTGCAGCGTGGCTCTAAAGCCCGTGTTGTACGTAAAAATATCTACCAACTAATCCATTACCATTCCCAAAGCTTCATGGAAATTAATCCTTCGAGATATAAAACAGCGATTTAGACTGTGAAATGAATTCCTACAGCAAAATGCGTTTCTTGTTTTTGAGGAACGTATTTTAATGGAATTTTCTATGTTTGTAACTCCGATATGAAATGAGAATCAATTCAAGTTTTTGTGTGTAGCGTCCCAGAATAGCAAAAATATTTTTCTTCTCAGAGCGCTAGCATTCGGCTTTGAATGGAAGCTCTGCTGTGGTTTTAATACAGTTTACGCATGGTTGGCGCTCCAGTTTGTGTTAAAGAACTTGGGCAAAATGTAGTTTGTACACTAGAGACTGGTGCAGTAAACAGTGCTGCTGTCAAATTAAACTGCACAGACACTGCCTCGCTTTCATTTTGTAAAATGGGAAGCCAGTAACTTTATCACTTTATATTTTGATGCGTTTGTTCTGACAGTTGGCTTCATTTATACTTAACATCTGTGCTATATTTGTTCTCACAGTTTTACTCCCACTAGTCGACGGAGCCTGTCTAAAACGATAAATAAATTGAACAAAGGAATTTGGGTCAGAGCTAGCTAAAAGGTGTGATCATTGTAGTTATCTTTTCATTCCATTAATATTACGTAGTATTTAGTATAGGTGTAAGTTATATATTGGAAGGTAACCTCTCTCGCATGTCACTTACACACTATTGTGGTTACCACCCCTCAAGAGAAAGGGGCGAAATGAGAAGCCACAGGATGCTATAGACCGCAGGCAGACATGCCCCAGAGATGTTCCTAACATTTCCAGGCTCGAATACCCGTATCGTGACGGGAGTCGCCCTGAGAGGGCAACCCGTAAACTAAGCAGCCCTGTATTCTCCAATAGTAATACTCTTAACTTTGAGGAAGCAACCAAGCCATCTCTCAGACACCGACATACGCCACGAAAGCTAGAAGTACATTTAAAAGACGAGAAGCAAACGGAATGAAAAGTAAATCAATAACGACCACGCTACAACAAACCTAAAGAAAGTGTGATGGTCAAAGAAAATCAAAGCCAGGACCTCCCGAAAGTGAGCCCTAAACGCTACCCCAGTGTGAATTGCTCTATTTTATTTAGTATACCGTTTTCAAACAGGCAAGTCATTGCAACGTTAAATGTGCTCAACCTTCTGTACGGTAAGGAAAGCTGACAACAAAGTTGAGAGAGTGAGGGAGAGAGAGAATGTGTGTGTGTGAGTGTGTGTGAGTGAGAGAGAGAGAGAGAGAGAGAGAGAGAGAGAGAGAGAGAGAGAGAGAGAGAGAGAGAGAGAGAGAGAGAGAGAGAGAGAGAGAGAGATAAAACTGCTCAACAATTACACACAAGAGCAGTTACACACATAATGCATTAGATAATTAAATAAGTAACTTAACTAACTTGTTTTAAATATTGACAAGGTTTTCTTCTTCAGTCTAGTAGCAAGCTGAAACCCATCATCCATTTAAAGAATGGCTCATAAACATTTTCGGAAGACACTGTCATTTTTTGAGAACCTTCGACTATATTTGGGTGATCGGAGTTTCAAAAGGATGAGCTTGCTGACAAGGAGAACTGCACACATTTATCACTTTTAATGTTACTTCCATTATGCACCAAACTATTGACAAGTAAATATAATGTCTGATGTCCGCAACGAATAGTTCTGTACATACACTGGAATTAAACTGCTGGCATCAAACTAAATACACTCGAGTTATGTTGGTACAAAGGACATAAATAACAGCGGCTAAGTGTCACTGACGGGAAGTAAACACGAACTGGCATAGAAAATATCTGTCTGTAAACATCAAAACACTATAAGGGGGTGGTGGTGTTTGTAACCTAGACGATGTCACTGCGTTAAGTGCAGAAACAGTTGAGCTTGATTTTCTTTACGCTGGTCGTAATCCAGAGTAATTCACATGTCTGGTGGCATTATCAGCTGAATCACTCTTAGGTTTTGTACGTATGCAGCCAGTAATTACACAAACAATTTCTTAGTTTATAACTTAGCTAGTCCGAATTTCGCTGCCGCAACTTCGAAGTTCTGTTAGGTATAATTTATGCAGTATTAAATATTACATTATTTTGTGATTACGCGGAGCAGAAACCACTGGTGAGCAAACCTCAAAAGTTGTTATTGGGACGTAGCGGCCAGGAAAACAAACGCCTTGCTCGGTATCAGAGACCCTAGCCTCCCTTTCAGGTAATAGGACAAAGGGTAGTTATTTGTGCAAAAGTCATTAATGATTCGGATAGTTCCAAGGTTGCTCATTTCTATGATCTTAATTGTACAGTACTTTCAACCAGTTACTGTATAATCAACAGCTTCCTTTTCGTTACAGATGTTTTATTTAGTATTAATAAACATAATGGAATAAAATGATTGCTCATTGCATAAGACATTTAGTTTTGGTTACTTTATCTACAATTGTTTGATATTGTTCTCTGTTCTCTGTTCTTTTTATCATTTAATGCTTCCATCCTCAATCTCACTAACATTAACTTCTCCCTAAAAGGTTTAAGTTGCATATGTCCAGCAGCTAATTTGCCGTCATCGACTGCTATAACGGAATGTTGGAACTCGTTGAACGCCCATAAACAAATAACTAAAGCATAAATTCTTTATTGCGATTTTATAAGCCTAAGAAATTCTTAATAGTAGGAAGCTACTGTGGAGTATGTCGATATGTTTACAAACAGCTACAGCACGTGACACGGTGTGTCACCCACCTGCAAACTTCGGTAGCGTGAGGCACTTGGCGTTGTTCGTGTGACTGTCTAAATCACACCTTCTGAAGCGTTTTCACGTGACTCTTTTGGCTGTCAAACTATCTATATATGTCACACAGAAGCTGGGCAACTACTTCTACATATTTGTTCGGTATCGTTTCGAAACACACTGTATAGGACCTCGTTGATCTGGGACTGACACGGAAAGATCTCATAAAACATTACAGTCAGGATCCCTAAGATTGACTGCACTGACAAGGTACTATATGCCCACGACAAGAAGGCTAGAGAGGTATGAAGGGCAGAGGAGCTTGAAATGCCTCGGTAATGGATCTGTGTACTAGGAAATGAGTGTATGAAAGTGCATATGAGTCATCCATGCCGCTAGATCTAGTATTTGTTGCAGTTAGTCCAGCGATAGGTATGATGTATGGGTGACATATGTGACAACACTTGTGCATTTTAAACGAACCTTCCATCCTTGTCATACTGAGAAGGTGAGCATGAACACCGTTGGAACAGCAAAAGTAATTACGCTACACATTTCTCTAGCTTGCCTTCCTGTCTTGGGTCTACAGTACCAGTTCTGCCTCGATAAATAGTTATTAAAACCTACTTGTACTAAGATACTCTTTACCGTTTCAATTTTAATCCTTTATAATTAGAGCCAGAGCTGAAATACAGGTTATACTCGTATCATAACTGTTAGTGTGCTGTCCGATATTGTGGAATCAATTGATTTATTTGCTTCTCCGGTACTCAATTTCAAAAGTCGCATAAATATAGCTGGATGTGACGTGTTACCATAAAAATATTCATTCATTTTTAAAAAGTAATTCTTAAAGCGTTATATTTACATTTATGAAATTATTCCCTAATTAGTTTATTGCACAAGGAAAGCATATTATCAGATTAACTGCTCACGTCCTCATTCCAGGTGTAAATATTAAACGTAACAATAGATAAATAACGGAGTGTCCCCATTAAACTGCGGCATAGCTATGTAAGTTGGCAATCAGCCTTTTGTTCACCACCATCACGCTTAAGAGGAAGTGATAAAGGGAGAGAACCGAAGGGGGATCAGACAGGCGTAAGTCTCCAAGCACACGTCTCTCACCCGCACAGTTCTTCACTAAGAGCTCACCTTGCGCTACCTTATTACACAGTGTTTCACAAAGAACAGAGCTTAATTTAATATTAATCTTGGCATGTAATAGCAAAAGCACAAGAGAAAACGACATTTGCTGCCATTTCGAAAAATAAGCCAAAATATGGAGACGAAGTTAAGGCAAATCATCATTATCTCTAAATGTAACACCAGCACGAGGCGTCTATTTCTCTGTCATATAAGACCGTTGGGTAAGCACTTAGACCGTGTAATCTCCAAATGTATTTACCTAGAGAGCGAGTCTCTTCCACGTAGAAAGGAATATTACCATCACTACTGCCCCTGAGTGCTCCGAATTATACACACGCACTTTGATACCTTCCTTCTAAATGGCCTCAACATTTTCTCTACACCGGAGTAACGCTGAATGTTATGTAAACCTTATTAGCCTTAAGTTCTTGTCCTACTGCATACCACTTTTGACGCTGTTGCTAAGACTTGCATAGTATAAACTTAACTAAATACAGAAAAATGAAAATAATATGATTAGTTAATAAACTGCGTTGAATTCTGGAATATTTGAGGATGTGCAATAAAATAATAGGACCATCCCTGTTTATTCTTGAACAAAATGCTTATTCTTCTATATCCTTCCTGTCAACTGAGAACAAGGTTTTAGAAATGGTTGTAATATCCTTACAGGTACAGCAAAATAGGGAAGTGCAGTATGCTCAAAGAATAGTACAAATACTTTTAAGAGCGAGTTACTATGTAATGGACTTGAAGTATTATTCCCTTTGCATTGTGAAGAGATAGATGGGTGGATGGACGGACAGATGGATGGATGGATGGATGGATGGATGGATGGATGGATGGATGGATGGATGGATGGATGGATGGATGGATGGATGGATGGACAGACGGAGGGACGGACGGACGGATGGACGGATGGACGGATGGACGGACGGACGGACGGACGGACGGACGGATGGATGGATGGATGGATGGATGGACGGATGGATGGATGGATGGATGGATGGATGGATGGATGGATGGATGGATGGATACCTATTCCTACTTGAAAAACTAAGTATTAGAAATTTCAAACAAATAACAAGAATAATCTCAATGGTTAGCTAAAATATAATAAGTATTTTAATACATTGCCTGCTTTAACGATATCTACATTTTTCATTTGTAGTGCCCATCTTATGATTTATTAATCATAAACGGCCAATCAGAAAGAAAAAGTCTCCAGAGGATACTCTTATTCAAGGTAATATAGATTTTATTTATTATAAAAGCATATTAAACACACTGATTTTTCTCAAAAATAGTTCTAACAATTTCGAATGCATTAAAAGCTGTTCAAACTATTTACTGAGGGTCTGGTTATTGGAAGGTATCTAAGAATATAATTTTCGGGTAGAAATACTTTTCTGCCTACTGCAAGTACGGGGTAGGGAGAGTAATAAAATGGGCGTATAATATCGGTATGTTAAAATATTGTTCTGAAGCAACAGTGAGGCTCATATTTGGGAGGTTCTTTGTTCGATTCCATTGACCATCCAATGTGATTTTGGGTTCTTCATGGTTTCCCTTGGTCAATAAGCGAATATTGGCGTGGTTTCTCATTTATTGCGATATCCTTTGCCTTCTCATCTTTCAAGGTGATTCTATGCTTAGTGGCATATAACATTACCGGATAGAGCGTTGCTCAAAGAAGAGAGCTGACGCCTGGATTCGTTCGCAGTCCATCAAAGGCAAACACTACGCCGCCGTTCAGACGCATCTATCCACGACCCCTTGGTTCTCCAGCTTCAGGATTGCACGTGGACATCTCACCTCCATCATTATAATGCGACTTGGACATGGATGTTACCCTGCGCATCTACACCGACTACGGCTCATCGATTCCCCTGTATGTCCTGATGACCCAGGCGAAACTGTTGACCTCAATCATCTCCTGTTCAGTTGCTCTCGCTACCGAGCCCACCGTTCTTCCTTCCTCCGCCGCCTACTTCAGCAGTCTGTTCCTTTTCCCGCTAGCGTCAACACCATATTACAGTTATGCCACAAACCTGTATACCAAGCTCTTCTACAATTTCTTAAAGAAAGTGATCTACAGATCTAGTCTCCTCCCATCCTCTTAATTTTCCTTACATTATTTTTCTAATTTTTCCCCACGATGGCCATATGGGATTTTACCGAAGGCCAAAAAAAAAAAAAAAAAAAAAAAAAAAAAAAAAAAAAAAAAAAAAAAGAAGAAGAGAGCATTTCCTGTTTGGTCAAGGACCGCACATCGTACACCTTAAGTACCTCTAGTAGTGAAAGGTTTCCGTTTGGCACTGATAAGGACTTCTGTGCGTCTGTATGGCCGATCTCCCCGTGAACTTCCTGTGATCGCTTCCTCCTGGAGTTTATTAATGTAAATTGCAGTGCGTAAAGTGACACCCTTGGTTACGTAATAGCTTTCTCTGCCTACAGTCGTCTTTTTATATAGATTTTACATTCTCTTTCTTTTCTTATTTTATATACCGACGTCACATCGGGCGATAAATGAACCAACATTTTTGAAATTATACACAAAAGAGCATGGGATCCCCTTGAGCTAAGACTTACAAGACAAAAGTCGTTCTGAGGTAAGCATTAGCTCCCAGGTTACCGAACCTAAATGAGGTTCGCACTGAGACCTCTGTAAATATGAGTCTCACACGTTATACCAATCCCTCACAGTGGTGGCCATACGAAAGATTCTTTCTAGAAAAGGTCATTTTTCTCTCTACTTTAAGCAAATTGGGATAAACAATGCCAGAAACAGTTTTGTACACATTTTATACAAGATATACAATGGAGAGAGTTGTTCAAACTACTCAAACGTACCTTTATGATTTTTTTTCTCGAAAATTTGTATTTTCTCGAAGAAGGCACTACCGCTTTGATTAATATATATATATATTTTGTGTATTTTAATGGGGGATGAAACGCATATCTCAAATTTACTGAGAATATCCTCTAAAATGCTGTACATTCCGGATGAATTAGATTACTGGTAAATTAAAGTGACGAACTAAACATTTAATGCACACATATTAAGTTAAATACATATTTTGTGCTGCTAATATTTTGTACTTGTTATTTGACTTTACTGGAAAATCATTACTGTTGCTTGTTTTTCGTTCTCCTGGCCATGAAAAGGGAACGGAAATCTAAAACCATCACAAAAATATATGTGATGTACAATAACTATCACAGCAATGTAAGTGTGAAAGAACAACTAATTTCCACATAAAATCACATTTTCGATAAAGAAGAAGGAATGAGCTGATGTGAATGTTACTCCACTCGTACATTCTTCAAGGTTGGCGGGTTTAGTTATTTAGAATGAAGTCCCAGTATGTCATCAATCTGGTGGAAATCAAAACTACTTCAGATAATAATTTTTTCATCGCATCCTCCGTCTGCACGCAAGTTCACAATATGTGCGTGCAGACTTCCTGTCCCCATGTACGTTCTTTCGACCCACACTGGTGTGTTTAGCAATTATTCTAATGTAATACTTAGTTGATTCCGTCACTAAAACAACATTCCATACCATGATTATTTTAATAATCAAGGATAAAGTGCTTTAAGTAACGGATAGTGTAAGAAAGCTAATTTACTGTAGTGTATTTTATTTAATGTCAACAGAATCCCTATATTCTCTGTTTACCTAGGTCTGAACTAATTCTCATTCATTTTAGTTTAACACCGACACACACTCTTTTGCATATGACTAAAGATCAGACCTAGGTGGCGGTTAAAGGGGTGGAGCATACATATGCCTGGAAGTCATGTCCAAACAAACCTTTGTCTCATATTGGTTTGTTGATATGTTGTCACATATCTGCTAGTCAAAATGTATCTATGAGTGCAGGTAAGTTTCAGGCTTAGGAGCGAAGAAAAAGGATTGGAGTGTGACAAATATTAAGAGAACTTCCTCTAAAACCAGCTACGGAAAGTACGGCAGAGGTTATTTGGTTATTTTCTTGCCAACCTTAATCACTGCACCTTTGTATAAATAAAATCTTCTTCAGCTAACAAGGTAGAGAAGAGTAGCAACTAGATGTTCTCGTCCCATTCAGCGAATTTAGTGAGTTTCGAGTTATTAATCCCATCTTAACAAAAACATACCAACATGAGATGTTTTTAGCCCTCCAGTGTGTATTTTGAACTTGAAGCAAGATAGCAAATATGAACTGGAAAAAGTGATTCCTGTTTCTCATTTTAGCATAATAATTGAGCACAATATTTTATTAATTAGAGACTAATAAAACACATCTAATTGAGCATAAAAATCTAAACGTTCAAGGTAACATGTTGAGAATTGTAAATGTGGATACATGTCATTCCTTAGCGACTTTCGCATCAACCTTCCGTATACAAATAGCAGACTAGTGTAATCATAGTTTTAGGAAGGAAAACTATTATGTTTATGGACCATACTATAGTCCTATGAATCTCTTTTGGCAAAAACTAAAATAAAACATCCACAGTGAAACACTGGTCTTAAATTATCATCTTCAATATTTGCATATCCCCATCGCGCTTTCTCTGTAAAATGTCTATACAGAATGTCACGTTTGAGGTATTACAGAAAGTATAGCTACTTAATGATATTTATACTGAACTAATTATTAGGATACTTCACTTAAGGTATGAGATTCAAATTGGGGAGGTTTGTGTTTCATGTCATTTAAAGGTGGTCCTCCTTTTTCCAGGTACGTAACTGACAATTGCCGGAGATGTGCCCCAAATTTAAGGCCTGGAATGTTTCTTTTTTAAAATACCGTTTACAAATATTATTTAATTTCATGTGTCGTCAGTGTTCTCTGCCTATATCTTATAAGCACGGGTGTTAGTCACTAATAACTGTAGGACAATGTTGTAATGCTCTTGTATTACATTGTAGTATACTTTCAGTATTTGCAGATTTTCAAATTTCATTTAGAGGCGATGCCAAATATCGTACCAGAATTGGGGTTCACTGTACTTTTTGGAAAGCGTCTTCTGTAACTTTCAGAGTTGCTTTATTAATGAGATGTAATAGTTCAGTTTTGGCAGAGATATGACTAAAATAACGTAAGGAGATAAAACATTGTTTTGAAAAGAGTTATCGAACTGCACCTAACTCGAACTGCTTCTATTTATTTTGCTATAATACTATTATCTATACTCTGACAACGCATAAGTACTTTCTTCATACATCTATACAATTATGGAGTTTGATATTTTATTCAAATAATTCAAGGGCATTTGTCTCACATTTCTGGCACTCATGTTTTGGCCTTTGGCCATATTTCTTCGATGAATGCCACTAAAGGGATTATGTTTAAGAATATATTATAAATGTACTATTCCAAAGTATTCTCTTCTACAATGGAACATAAAAGAAATGATAAATTTTCTCCTTCAAATAATACAGATACCGTTTGATATACCATTGTTCGTTTAAGTATTTTATTCACTGTCAAAATTTTCGCTGCAATATAAGGGCAATATTTTTCTTCCAAAGGAATACTTTGATATTTTCTCCCCGGAATTATGCTACACTTTTACGAGTTCAACACGAGCGCTTAACTTTGTATTATTAGAATTGCCTGTTTATTTCAACACTGACTTGGATAAATTCTAAGATTGCATGGTATACGTAACAATGTAATAAAAGCTACACTTTTATACAGGCCACTAAAGCCTGCGAATATTTTATAATATTTCTATGGAGAATGCATATTCATACTTTTGCTTAAAGTTTGTTATGGTGTGTTTTATTTAATAATATAAAATACTTAATTGAAACTTTGTTCTAGTTCAATAAATATATTTTATATTAGTCTATTTTAATAAAAATAGAAAAATAGCATATAATTTCCAGCATAGTATAAATAAACTCCTCTCTAGATTGAATAGAATCTTAGAAAATATTCTAAGGGAAGTAAATTTATTGGAATTCACCTTTCTCCGAATGAATAGCTCTCTCCTACATAACACTTCAACCATCATAGTTTGAAGCCAAAAAAGCTTTAACAGTACATTACTGAAAATTAAAAATAGTCTATCTACACAGTTTTATGTGTATTTTTAGAATTAAATACAGAAATTTAAACGGCTTTTTAAAGCATTAGTAAATGTACCTTTGTAATCATTTGTTCAACCTGAAACCTATTCTAGATCCATATTGTAGAGTTTAAATGTTCTGCTACAGAAGTAAATAACTTGTGCTGTAAATAAAATTTAATAAATAGATCTAATAAAAATGAAAAGCATCAAAACGTCATTGCTTGTAGCAGCACAAGGGAGTCTGGCGCTAATAATATTAGATTTGTTACGTATGCGCTAATCTTTGAACGAAGTTTGAAGGAGCTTATACACATCACCCACAAACTAAACTTAGGTAGAATTCAGGTAAATTCTCTTTCTACTACTCTCTTTTTATAAAACAAAATAAAAACAATGCAGATAAAAATGCATTTATTTCGCAGTGCTTCTTGTTCATTGTCGCAGAGTTGGGGTACACGAGGCAGTCAATGTAGTCCTGCACGATATAGTGGCTTGTAAAACAAATGGGTGTCTCAGCCACAGACATGTTTTCAAATAATTGCAGGAACATCCATCCGGTTTGTTTTTGCTTGGTTCTAGTTGTGTGTAGGCAACATAATGCTATTGATTTCTGTTTGTAGTCACCGCCAACAGAATGTGTAACCGCAGTGGAGTGCCTCTCAGGTCCAATGAACATTACTCGACTTGTTTCAGCTTTATATGTCGCCATCCTCAAAATAGTACATTATATATAGCTTGGATGGCAAATAATATTTCAGCATGCACGTACCTTAATGAATTTCATAATGGAAAACAAGTTGATGGTAGTAAAAAACAACGAACTGAATGAACAAACACTCTACCCACATTAAGCTGTGCTAGTGAAACAATTTTGGATATAGGAACAAAGGAAGGTTAGCTTATTGTAGAGGAAACATATACACCATAACTTACATGTATAATTTGACAAAGAACAATGATCACACATGTTTAAATAAATCTATGGATTTTCTTAGTAGATAAATTATCACATACAAATACGGAGGCAAAATTGAATTTTTATTGGTGGATATTCCTTATTTTTTATTTTACTCTTATTTATTGGTTCTTAGCCTCTTATTCTACATTGGCCTGAAAACCCACCTAATTTTAATCAGAGATCAATGTCAGGATTGAGGTTACCTTACTATCATCAATTTTCTACAAGGACACACTGCTTTACTTCCGTTTCAAACGAAGCCTGCTAAGGATTTTTACGCTCCTAAAATTCCAACGTCCTCTGCCAGCATTAAAGCCGTGACCTCGGAATATCGACCATAGAGAACATGGAAAGGGAAATAGATAAAAAAATTAAATTCTTATAAATGTCTTGGAATATCTTACAAACCTAAGCACGAATGTTATCTAAAGGAAATTGTGCGGGATAGCGTGTAATTAAAATATAACATTTGACTTATACTCAAGAAGTATTGAATTATCGATCTTCTGTAATATAAGTAAGGATAGAATTAACGGAAACCGACTTTGATTCAATTCATTTTTATGTTAACTCTGCATTAATAAACGAGGATACTTAATATCATTTCCTGTTGAAGTCATCAACGTTGCATCTTAACGGAGAAACAAATAGCATCCTCCATCCAGAACAGTATTAGACTAAAGCTGATCCAACAGGAAGGGAGGTCGAAAAAAGTGTGAGCCTGTGGAAGAGAGAAAAAGACAGATATGCAGGAATTCCCAGATGTCAGTACTAATGTACATGTATTAAAATACACAGTTTATTTGTCATACAATAGATGTTACAGTTTCATGTCAGAGCATTTAGGTCTTCCCACACAGCGAGGAGCCTCAGATCCTAGATATCGCTATGGTATCATGAATTGTCCGGAATATTACTATTATAAATTTTTGTAACAGATATCTTAAGGTTAAAATTAAACCTTTTAGTATAAGAACATACTTTAAAATCACATGAAGGCGTTATAGTTTTAAAGAAGCATTATTTTAACAAAGCAAGAGCAATTAGAGAATGGAATATTAAAATCTTATCTCAAACAACAGTATGATGCTCTAAATAAGTAAATTGGGGCGGTAATTCATAATTGATAACGTTGAATACTTCAGTTTAAGCATAAATTAGGAAAATAATATAGGCTCTAATTGCCATAAAACATAGAAGATAAATATACAAAACATCAACTGGAGAAGAGGTGCGTATATGATTTGCCTCATCTTGTGGAGATGAATTTTTTTGAAGCCCTGTTAATACTTTTGTAGCTCCTGGTATCTTAGTTAAGCATTCCTGCAGGTCCTACCAAAAGTTTAAGGACACCTGCAGCTTTCACCGAAATAAAATTCTGTCCTTAAACTATTATGTCCAGCGGCCTGATGTTTCTTAAAAAATATTATCTTATTAAAGGATACATTTAAAACAATTATGTAAATGTTACTATTCATTTAGGAGTTACGATTTTTTTCAGTTTTAGAAAAACGGAAAACAATTATCATTTTTAAATCTTTGTGGAGATGTGACCATTGCAAATATAAGGGATGTCTATTTTATTTTTCTCTGATAGGAAAGGCACATATGTGAGGAATATGTATGAGTATGAGATTACTATCATACATTGTTAATCAATAATTGTCATAATGTTTATACTTTCGGAAGAAATTGCAGAAAAGGTATTTAAATTAGTACTATTTGGCAAAGGATTCAATGCCATGATGAATGAACCAGTGAAACCGGAATTGTGTCTGTTTATTGCGCAACGTCCGTGCTGTAGAGTGAAACACCTAATGGTCTAGGGTTGGCTTGTTATACATACTACATAGTTGTGTAGTAGCTGCCATTTTGTCCTGGTGAGAAAAGTGACTTACCTAAAACTGGGAAAGAAAGTGTAAAGGAGGATGTAAAATGGAAAGTAATTGATATGCACAAGTGCGGCAAGTCATACAGAGATATTACAACTCAATTGGTAATAAGTAAAACCTGTGTGGTACAGACAGTAGGGAAATATAAGAAAAGCGGCAGATTTTCAGACATGGAACGAAGTGGTAGGCCAAGGCCTTAAACAATGAAACTGTGTTTGAGAGCCAAAGGAGGAGCAATAAAATATTAAAAACAAGTGAAATGTAAATTGAAGCAATGGGTAATAAATCTGAAATAATGTATTACGTTATGTGTCCTTAGAATAAAAAGTTTTGAAAATTTTAATATGTGTCCTTAAACTTTTGGTATGAACTGTATTTTCCCTCTCTACTTGTCTACGACACCTTAAATAAATTTTCCTACAGTGACGGATTTCTCAAGAGATATCTTGTGGATCATTTTGTGGTGCAGTTAGGGCTCTTTCCTTTACCATGCCATCTTGCTTTGTCCCTGTCCATATAGAACTTAATGCTAAGCAACTGTGTCTGTTCTTCTACATGTCATCCAGTAAATCTGTTTTCATATCTGAGGATCGCTATTAGCTTATAGTTTAATTGCTACTATCGCTTGAGGCTGAAGTTGGAATTTTGGATGATGATATTAAATATCTAATATATTTACATTGGCTATCTAGAGAAACCACGAAGGAAACCTTATTTAAATTAATCGACTCGCGGAATTTGAAGCGTGGCTTCCCGAATTCGAGCCCAGACGTTATTCCATAAGCCATATCACTCGATCTTATTTTGTACACTACACTCTCTTTCGACATCTTATCATTTATAATTATCCTTTAAAGCCATTCTGGTGTCAATTAGAAGCAACATTAAGATGTCGAAAAAATTATTGTTCGGAATAGAATAAATACTGCACGCTAGTCTCAAAAATGTTTTAAACTTAAACATGAGATGAGATATGAGAAAGTAAATATAATGGCGCGATATGATAGTCCTTGCTGAACTGGGCCTTTTATGTGCCATATCTCAATTGGGATTCCTAGACTTAAATTGGAATTTTAAATTTATTTTTCAGGTGTAAGCCGCACTGTTGTGGGTGGAGGATGCTATTTGTTTGTTCGTTGAGATCCAACTTTGATTGCATCAACAGGAAATAACATCAAATATCCTCATTTTCTAAATGCAGATTTAACATAAAATAGGAAGAATATTAATTAAACTCTCTTTCAGTTAATTCTATCCTTACTTATATTACAGAAGATAAAACATTATTTTCCAAATTGTTTCTTTCCTTTTATGTGCTACGCATGGTTATTTAAGAATATCTATGACACTCAGTGAGATAATATTAATATAAATGCATGTAATAAGCTGTAAACGACAACTTTCGTACAAGCCTTTTAAAATGGGAGAAAATATTGACAGTAGGATAATAGCACCAATGAAATGTAGTTTAGACGAATCACAAACTCAATTTATCTTAAAATAATCAGCATAACTTTCCTTGATATGTCTTGAATAAACTCTTACTGTTGAGATGCACAATAACCAATCTATTATGCTTAGAGCTCGAACAAAGGTAGCAATTGAGACGGCATAACAATAACTTTTAAACGTAGCCTTGAATGCCCCATACACCATGGGCGCACACTGAGGTTATTACAGTGAAAGCATGCTACGCGTAATCGCGATGTGTGGCCCGGGTATAGTTGGAACACATGATACAAGCTTATAATGGAATCCACAGTGAGGGACATCCCGCGCAAAGTGACCTACAGAGATCTGTTAATTATACCATCCTTCGCAGGAACAGATAAGCAAGAAACTACAGGAGAATTAAGGCAGTTATGGAGACGCCAGAAGTTCTAACAGTTTTTATCTGAAGACTAGTAGCACTACTGAACTGCCTAGAAAGGATAACGAACGACTGTTTCAACCAAGCAACCCTCTAGAGACAAGGCAAATACGTTTTCCTTTGAAAAGGCATCCGTCTGCAGCACAAAATCTGGAATCACATTGAAAAATGAGAAGGAAAAAGAAGAAAGAAATCCGTAGAGACAATCATGGTAAAATAGTAAATACCGCAACATCATGTTGGGAGACAAAAACAAAAAGAAAGATCAGAATCTAATTCGGGAATCTAATTCCGGACCTTCCAAATGAGAGCTTCACACATTACCATCTCTCTAGGTTTCCAAAGCACATACTTTTCAAACAGACAAACTGCTTATATTTTAGAAATGCGTGACTCTAGCTTTAAGTAATTGTAATAACTTTTTTAATGTTTATCTCCAACGCTACTTTTTCATGGTTACATGCCACTAATTTTCGCATTACATGTATATTGAATTCTCTTTTATTTTACTGTCTCACGGTGATCAGGGATTAAATTTCCTCTCTGGAAGCGGAACATTTAATAATTAGAAAAGTTTCATTCGTGTCGACGCTATATGCGAATATATAGGAAAGGAGAGGTTTTATCTAATGAATGTACGGATTGTTTAAACTGTGCTTATAAGTAAATCTGTACATGCTCTACCTCCAAATGACGTTAGCATTGGAGCATGAAGTAGGAGGATGAGAAAAAAGAACCCTGAGAAGTTTCTAAATGAATATTTCAGCAGTGTTTGCTCTCCGGATTTCCCCCTTTCGTTCATTAACTGATGAGTTGGATAGATCAGCAAGAAAATGTATCCCTCAGCTTATTTCTGTACAAAATGAAGCTTTTTTCCCTTTTTCCAATCAGTGTTTCAGTTACTCCATTCCTGCAAGCGAATTTTCTTGCTAAAACTTCAGGTTTCTCTTCACTTTATAACTTTGCACTTTAATCCCTCCAAATGTACAACAGAACCTTTGCATCTCCCCAATCTTTTCCACAACGGTGGTACTTAATTTTTTTTCTATGTTATTTATTTCAGAATTGCTATGTTCGCTATAAAATTTCAGGTTTATAAAGACAAAAAACACGATGATGGATAATGAGTGATATTTTCCCGTTTAAAATAGCGAAAAGTAATGGAAAGATATTGACAAATGCAGCATCACAGCCAAGATTTGAACCACGAATCTCCCGGTCTCCTGATATCTCTTCATATGGGATGAACCTTTTACCATCCGCTCTGGGAATTTATTCTGAACATCTTTAGTTTGCAAAGTATAAGTGTTCTTGCCGAGTTTCATGTCCGCTCGAAACTATTGCCTTATTCTTTACGTATATTTAATATATACATAAGATAATCAATTACTTGTGTACGTCACTTTTCGATTAAGAGGTTTCCGCCACATATTATTTTTAAAAGAGTTATCGATGTTTGCAAACTGACTAGTAGGTTGTATCAAAGTATTTAATTTTTTAAATTTAAATTCATCAAGTTAAACAAGTATAAAATTTCCAAATGCAAAAATAAACAAATAAAACAATGTTTCTAGTATTTTTTCAAACGATGGCAAATATTATACTTGAAGAAACGTGTTCTCCGCAGTCAGAGTTTTGTCGTTTGAAATTGTACCCAGACTTCTATTTAAAATATTTTTCATAAAATGAGTATTTCACTTTATTGTTTTGTTTAAAACAAAAATATTGCACCCCTATGAATAGTGAAATAAATATTTAGGCATTTTTGAATATGTCAACGCAAAACTTAAAGTCACAAGGCCACCGCCACTGTGCCAGAATTTTCTGAAAGGTGTCATAAATCTAACATAACACCTCCGCATTTTCGTTGGACCTTTCCCCTCATGCGAAGTAGGGGAGGTATTTAGAGTCCATAGTTCACTTGCTCAGATGGGTTACGTTTGGGTGTTCCTGCTCTAAATATTGAGCTACCATGGCAACATGTGAGCGTAACGGAAACCACGAGATACCTGGCTCGAATCCCGGCCATGACATGTAATTTTTTCAGGTTTGTTCCACATGTTGCATATGACTAGCGTGAAAGTGCAATTAATTTCCCGCTTAAAAGTATCCCATTGTTGGAATTTAATTATTGGCTACTATCTCTACTACAATCTTGCAATAAGTAGAAAAAAATATTGCACAAGTATTTCACTAAAATGTTCGATAGTGAGATTTCATCAGAACTGCTAAGTTTGAGAATCCTTGAATACAAAATACCATTCTTCAGAAAATGACCGTTACGCGCGCGTGCGCGCGTGTGTGTGTGTCTGTGTGTCTGTGTGTGTGTGTGTGTGTGTGTGTGTGTGTGTGTGTGTGTGTGTGTGTGTGTGTGTGTGTGTGTGTGTACATGAACAGTGCAACTCAAAAACGAAGAATCGTTACATACCAAATCTGGAATAAATTCAGCATCTTCCGAGGACGTGAGACGTATACACATATTTTCAAAGAAATTTCGCCATCCAAAAATACCTCTTTACATTGAGCATTTTTCGAAGATTTTATGAAAAAAAGCTACAATGATTTGGATTAAATCATCATATATTTAAAGCATTTTAATGAAAATGAAATACAGAATTTCAATTTGCTGCGAATTGTCTCCGAAATCTTCATTCTGAATGAAATTTGCATTGCTAAAAACTCATTAAAATGTCATATGTAAGTATAGAAGATAGATATCGCTGAAAACATTTAAGATACACTTTTGTAGAGTTATCTATTTTAGATCTTCTCATTAAAATGTGTCTATTTTAAAATGCTTATAATTTTTGCAAATAATAAGTTGTTACCCGTTTGATGGTCCTTTAAAGGGAATGGTATTTCAAAGCCATCTCAGAGAGGCTGTATATTACTATTGCTTAAGTCTGCTGTATTCCTATTCCACCTATAAATGTATATGTAATGGAAGCGTTTATACAAATATCTGTATTGTTTAACATAAAGTAGATACAAGATCAAGCATTTGTAGCAATGGTGTAAAAATCTTGTAATGTGGAAGTAACACAGGATTTTTATGACTTGTCCGAACATTGATCTATTTAGTCTTTATATATTTGTAATCAAATATCCTGACTTAATAATTCTTACAAGTTCGACATTTTCTATTTTTATTATGATGCAAAACTCTTTATCCCAGAAGCAATTTGACATATCAGAACTGAAATTTTGAGGGGATGTAATAAATATCTTCTAGGGACAGTAACCTTTATTCAATAAGAAAAGAACTATATCCTTATTAACATCATTAACATTCAATAGTATTTTCTACAAAATAGCCAGCTTTTTTCATCATCAAATTAGATCCACTAAGAACATAGAAGATTTAATATCTATTTCGCTATCTACAATGATTTGAGAATTCGGGTGGTTTATGTAAAAATCTCATTTAGAGAATATAATCATCATCATCAATCATCATCAATCATCATCATCAACATCAACATCATCAACATCATCGTCATCATCGTCATCATCGTCATCGTCATCATCATCATGATAATAATAATAATAATAATAATAATAATAATAATAATAATAATAATAATAATAATAATAATAATAATAATAATAATAATAATAATAATAATAATAATAATAATAATAATAATAATAATAATAATAATAATAATAATAATAATAATAATAATAATAATAATAATAATAATAATAATAATAATAATAATAATAATAATAATAATAATAATAATAATAATAATAATAATAATGATAATAATAATGATGATAATAATGATGATAATGATAATGATAATGATAATGATAATGATAATGATAACGATAATGATAATGATAATGATAATGATAATGATAATGATAATGATAATGATAATGATAATGATAATGATAATGATAATGATAATGATAATGATAATGATAATAATAATAATAATAATAATAATAATAATAATAATAATAATAATAATAATAATAATAATAATAATAATAATAATAATAATAATAATAATAATAATAATAATAATAATAATAATAATAATAATAATAATAATAATAATAATAATAATAATAATAATAATAATAATAATAATAATAATAATAATAATAATAATAATAATAATAATAATAATAATAATAATAATAATAATAATAATAATAATAATAATAATAATAATAATAATAATAATAATAATAATAATAATAATAATAATAATAATAATAATAATAATAATAATAATAATAATAATAATAATAATATAAAAATCATACAATGTAATAATATTGCATACAATGCAATAGGTTTCGTCAGCAGGTCATTAAAATGAATCTACATTTAAGTACTCTTGTAGTGTGTAAAATTAACTTAATGCTACTTTTAACTCTAGTTTTAAAAGAATTTGCATTTACAATTTGTCTTAGATTTAAAGGTAATGAATGTATTGTATAATTTCACTCCAAGATACAGATGAGGATCCAAAGATTTCTGTAGGCGAAATTTAGAAGGTACCGTATTATTTCTACCCCTAGTATCATGAGCATGTATATCAGAAAATAGTGCCTCATCTGTCTTTTGAAGATGAAGTTCACACATGCAAATACACACAAAGATGCTACAGTTAAAATACCAAATTCTTTTAAGATAGGTCCACAGTGTTGGCGAGAATCACAATATTTTATTATTCTAAGAGCCTTCTTCTGGAGCAAAAGCACCTGGTTGGCTTCTCCACTGCTATTCCATAGCAAAATACCATAATTCAAGTAACAGTGAAATAAACTATAATAAACAATTAATAAAATATTAGTGGAAACACACATTTTAAGTCTTCTTAAGAGCAATAAAGGATTTAACAACTTCTTGCATATTTCTGTGCAATACAGAAATTAAGAAAACTAACTTTTATATATTTGCAAAGACTGAAATTAGAGAATGCGTATTTTATCGCTATCAATTTTTAAAATAAAAATTACATCCCCTCAAGGATGGTTTTAAATTTATTGCTCTATTCCAAGGTTGCTACAATTATAATGTTTGTTTATGAAGTGGGGCAGAAACAGTCTGTATAATATTTCACCGTATCATTTCCCAGCATAAGTTTATTATATAAATTGCGTACTGATACTCGTAAAATACAGGTTCTCAAAAAAGTGAAAATTTGGATTAAGCAATTGCCATTTACTACAACCGAAATGCTTATTTTACTATGGGTATAGTTTATTACGCTAGTATAATTTACCAAGGAAAATAATTTCATGTTATATATTGATGTGAAATCCTCTGGTGCTAAAAGCACTTTCTTGAAACTAATATATCTCCTGTGGGGTAAGACCTCACAATGAAGAACAACGTGGTAGACTGTATCAGTTAATTTCTTATATAATCTGCAATTACCATAAGTAAATATAAATATGCTTCTAATAGGAAGACCTAATAAATGTGACTTTAATCAACTTTATTTCCTTGCATGGTTTTCCAGTAAACACTAAGCGTTTTGTTTATGACCGCGCCACAGATTGCGTGTGTGCACAGTTTATTTGCACTGTAGCCACCTCTATAGTTCCACCTTCTCTTTATGCTGCAGAGACTGCGCAACCTTTCGTGGATTACAAAAGAGGTATATTCAAGACATCTCTGTTGCATATTAATTATATAAGAGAGTCTTATTATTCTGTACTTATCCAACAATTCATGCAAAACAGATTAGAGAGGTTTGTAGGAATAGTCCGTAAAGCGTAGATGAACTTAAGGACAATATGAGAATAGAAACTGGGAAAATTACGCAAAATTAACAATAAAAATAATAATTATAATTCATTCATTATTTATTTATTTGATTGTACAGTTTCCATTAAAATTTCAGTACAATAAATTTAACATTGAACATGCCGTATTTATACCTCCTGTACACATACATGAAAATTGCTGACTCAAAATTTACTCGCTGACTCAGGTCCCCTGGCTGTAAGCCTTTGGTTTTCCTGATCAGCTTGGTGTCATTTATTCTTGACCATCGCTTCTTTTATCCTATTCCACTTTTCTCTTATCCTATATAGGAAATCTCCTATACATCTATTTTTATTTTCCCCCATCACCGTTAGCATGCCTACCGCCAATATCTCTTTACTTACACTGTCCCATTTCTTATCCCATATTTTCTCCTGTAATTTGTTAACTCCTTACATTCTATTAGGTAGTAAACAGTGCTCTCTTCGTCTCCTACTCTCATCCATGCTATGCCTTTTCTTCCAGTTTTGCCACATTGATATATATATTTTTCCCTACCCCATTCTCTCTTTAATTGCTTCAAAGATTTCTTTTCTTCTATACCCTCCCATATCTCTTGCCATATCTCTTGTACTCTAGTTCTCATTTCCTTTCAAAAACCGCTATAATTTATCTCTTCTGCTCTCCATAGATTTCTCATGCCTATTATAAGGAACCAAAAACTTTCCTATGTAACACAGACTGCACGAAGCACGCATACACATCATTCTCGGCCCGATGATATAAGAAACTCACTGTAGCTTATCATTCTTAATACTCTCTGGACTTTGAAGACTGGTTTCACAATACGTTATCTAAGGCAGTTCTTAACAGACACCCTCTCCGAACACACAGGCTTTCCTGGAGCCAGCTTTGGTTAAACAAATTTGGAAGCTAGCCCATGGATTTAACTACCTTTACTTTTACGTTTTCGCATTGTCGCTCTATAACCCTGTATTTGTGTGATGCATAGAAAATAAATTAAAATTAAAAAACTTTTGACAGCCATTAACTTTGGTTTGTGCGCAATTTCCATTGAGTTTCCAAATATATTGATTTGTGATGTTTGTTTTGATAATGTATGAAATACGAATTATTTGGTACAGGGCCAAACCACTCTAGAATAATTACACAGTGTTTCGGTCAATATTTACCGATATCACTCCACCAGCCGTGCATGTACAGTAACGTGCTTAAAAAGTGGCTCATTCACTTAGATTGCAATTATGTTTTTACATTCATGAGGCTTCAGATTTCAGATAAACAACCATTGACTCCACTCAGCCAGTACCTATTAGGTGGTCACATAAGTAAAGTTGGTTTTTCGAATTTGTAATTTTGGAAAATTTATTGGGTTTATTTGGTTTGTAAATGTTATTTACGGGATGCCATGGCTAGTGTTGCATACGTTGCGAGTGTGTATCAGTCTACAGTTGTTAATAAACAATCCCAAAATGGAGATAATAATGTTTGAACCTTGAGTCCTAAAACATTACTGGAAATAAGCCATTACCCCAGCTCGAAGAATATGTGAAGTGGAACGAGTTTCAACAATGGATACGAAATCCCTCAAGATTTACCACGTTCTGGAAGATTAAAGTATGGAATATTGAGGATACATCACAAGTTTCGCGAGAATACCTAACTGCAATGGTCATATTGGCGGCCGTTCTTCTTTGGAACATGTTGTATTGGCGATGATATTAACTCCTAAACGTTGACTTGGAGTTAACTTGGATTTTAATCCAAAAGCTACCTAATCCAGCTTTTGAAATATATTGAACTCAGCATTTTTTAGAATGACCTTTATTTTATTTTAAAATCCTTATATATAAACTTCTCCTAAATGGATTACACCTGAACATATGTGCTATTTTGGACTGTAGAACTTGACGAAATCATAGGATTCTATGAATTTCAAAATGCCAGTATGAAGGTGCATATTTCTGAAAACTTTACGTATAAAATTATCACGTAACTACAAATTACGTACGGACTACTTACAACTTTTAAAGTCACTCACATCTCTCAATCAAGTACGAGTTCTTAGAGAATGTATGTACCCACCAACTGAGACAGTTACAAGGAGTAAAGAGTAAGATTACGGGTTCGATCTTCCGTGACGGATCAACTTGACCAAACTTTTTTTTTCTGGGTCACTAGGCGAATGCTGGGTTGGACATTCTCAGACCTCCCAGAGTCTGACTACAGGTATAGAATAGAATATTCTCCGTTGTACATAACACAACTATCTGATTACCTGGAAATTAATGTTCTTTCACAGTAGCCGTGTGTAGGCTAAGGTTTGGATAGGTAGAGTCATTCAATGACATAGCTGAAATTTGATACATAGATCTCCCAGCCTCCATCCGGTTCCAAATTCTCAATTGGAGAATTTAATGCCATGCTGGTACGTTGGCTATGGTATTTCAGCGGTTAAGAGCAACTGGAGGAAGACCGGGAGGTCTGTGGTTCAAATCCCGACAATACCATTGAATTGTTCAGTCTTACTTTACCTCTCCATACCTAATTAGCTACTTATGGAGTATTCACCGTCAAGAGTTATAATTTCGTAAAGAAAGGAGGAAGGTCAAATCGACTCAATATCCAGGTTTAAAAGTCTACCTGTGCAACGTGAGCAGCCAGCTAGCTATGAATTAATAGTGTTGCTCCTTAAATTGTCTGTTTTCAGACGCAGGGGACAGCGGGTTCGGGTCCCTTCCCTCAAGTGTCGGTGTTTGTATAGTCAGTAATGTATGCCCCTAAAGAAACGGAAAGCTTGCACAAAATAACGAAAAACTAAAATAAATATGGAAAAAGGGAGGACAGAAAGTTTATGCATGAAAACTTAAAAGCTGAGAAAATAGGAGAGGAGCAGTCAGCCAACTCTATCTTTATCAATTGTTCTATTTGTTTTCTTTACCCCACAGCTGCTTTACATACTATCATGAACGTTTGGCACATGAGTCTTTTATATGTAAACGAATGAGATGTGTGTATTTCCATTAGGGCTGCAAACCATAAAATGAAAGGGATTGCAAACCCACTGCAATGTTTATTGATAAAATCTTATTCTGAGTGTTCTACATCTTTTACTATCCTACATGTTCTGAAAAGTAACTTCTTTGATGCTCTACATCCTATCTTAACATTATTTTAGCAAGAGCCATTTCCTGTGCCATAATCTATTGCTGTTCCTTTGCTAAGAGTTCCTACTTTCCTTAAAGTCTACATAAGTACTACCAGGTATTGCACTTTCCTGTCATTTTGTATAAAGAGTATAACTCGGCATTTGTGGATGTTGTTCTGGAAGTCTTTGGAATTTTCTTGGCTTTCCCAAATGGTAGGCAAATGGTAGTGTGGGCTATTTAGTACTACATATTTTTTAAAATTTCATCTTTAAATACTGCAGAAGCAGGCGCAACAAACATTGTTATGCTCCCAGAAGTTTAACGACGCAATAGTGAAATACCCGTCCATTTTTAAACCCTATTTTACCTCAATCCCTTATAAATATAAAAACAAGGAATTTGAAATCAATGCGTTTTGGAATAAACTGTAGTTCAATGCTTCATTTATATTCAGGGAAGCGTATTTATAACAACAACAACAACAACAACAACAATAATAATAATAATAATAATAATAATAATAATAATAATAATAATAATAATAATAATAATAATAATAATAATAATAATAATAATAATAATAATAATAATAATAATAATAATAATAATAATAATAATAATAATAATAATAATAATAATAATAATAATAATAATAATAATAATAATAATAATAATAATAATAATAATAATAATAATAATAATAATAATAATAATAATAATAATAATAATAATAATAATAATAATAATAATAATAATAATAATAATAATAATAATAATAATAATAATAATAACAATTATTGATGATAATCATATTATTATTATTATTATTATTATTATTATTATTATTATTATTATTATTATTATTATTATTATTATTATTATTATTATTATTATTATTATTATTATTATTATTATTATTATTATTATTATTATTATTATTATTATTATTATTATTATTATTATTATTATTATTATTATTATTATTATTATTATTATTATTATTATTATTATTATTATTATTATTATTATTATTATTATTATTATTATTATTATTATTATTATTATTATTATTATTATTATTATTATTATTATTATTATTATTATTATTATTATTATTATTATTATTATTATTATTATTATTATTATTATTATTATTATTATTATAATTATTATATTTTTTACGTGTAGCAAATATAATGAATAACATTATAAGTAAAATTTTTCATTTCCAGTAACTTATGAAGTTGAATTCCTTTCACTTTGCTGAATTACATAAAAGCACTTATTTAAAAACAGTATTTTAAGCTATGAACAAAGACTATTGCAAGTCTTATATATGAGTAGATCTATTACTCAATCTGAAAAGATATATCATTGGACAGTAATTTTACAGGAATAATTTTTATCGGAGAAGTTGCCCGCTCATTTCTTCCAATGAAAGGATAGTGCAGGATGAAATGGGACGTCTCAAATATCAATAGCCTCCTTCACTTCATCATTTAGTTCTGAAGGGTGGAAGCCGTAAGGTCGTAGTGCACGTGATGTTCTGCTATATGGATACCTATAATTCACTGGAAGTTCGACATTTTGAGGTAGTAAACTTTTGTGAACAAATTGCAAAAAGCTAAAGAATTTTCCTAAATTCAGTCTAAAAGTGCAACTACTGAATATACTGAATATTAAAATTTGTGTTTGACATGAATAAGGATTGCTTGGATTTTCAAGCTACGATTGTGTTATTACCCTGAATGGTTCTTTACCAAACCCTAACTGATAATTGCTGTGAAGATTCTCATGGCAGCATTATAGCCCTTACAGATGAGTTGATACGCATTCCCGCAAATATTGGACCTGCTTGCTACCTGAATCTTTTGATATGTTTAATGGATACTGGTCTTATTGAAGCATACCTCTCCAGCGATATTCGGAAACTTGGAAAGGTCTCCATGGCCCACCTTTGACGTCAAATTGCTAACAGCAGTTTCAAACTTGTTAATGTGTTATTGCTGTTAGACCACCTTCTGAATCTGTCCCAACTCAGAAACTAGTAACGTAGTTTTGCTGTTGCCAGCACTTTCTCATATCTCCAAGTAACGAGCGGGGCAATCAATGAAAATACAGCAAAAGGGATGTGGTTAATGTACTGGAACAGCAGATGTCTTTAATGACCTACCTGGAGCGGATTCATACACATCTTTGATCATACACATCTTCTTAAGACTCTTGGGCCCTTTAATTCAACATATAATACATTTTAGAACTTTAAAATGAAAACTTGAAGCTATAAAACATAAACTACAGCCAAACTTGAGTAGAGTGGAGTGTGTAAACGTGTACTCAAGTATTACCGATGCAGGTAGGCGAAGTCGTAAAGCACGAACTCTTGAACGTTCGGTTCTACGGTTCATATCCCGCCCAGACATCTTTCCTGGAGAGATTGTGGAGGTGTTCCTCAGCGTTCATAAATGGAAATTAGGTCCGAAACGATTTCTTCCAAAACTACTTTCTCATTTTATCACTTCGTTGCATCTTCTGGAGTGACGATGTATTTCCCAGAATGTGACACATTTGATGCCGCTTGCAGTATCTCCGCCTTTGATGTATTTGCTGCGGCTGATACAGTGCTGAACTATTGGAGCTTTCTCTCATGAGCCTGCCTCAGTAGCGTAGATGGTAGCGTCTCTTTCTCATGTTTAAAAGTTCCGAGTTCTAATCTCGCTCAGGGCGAGTTTACCTGGATATGGATTTTTCAGGATTTTTCCCTTAACCTGAAAGATGAATGTCAGGTAGCTCTAAGCTCTAAGAAACTTGGGCTCATTTGAGCATCGGCCGCGCCGTGGCTCAGTGGTTAGACCGCTTGGCTCTCACCAAGGGTTCGATCCCAGGCAACCGCAAAGTGAGATTTGTAGTGGACAACACGGCGCTGGGGCGGGTTTTCTCCTGGACCTCCGGTTTCCCCCGACATCTCATTCCACCGGTGCTCCATCTTCATCTCATGTATCATCAGTGTTACCGCCTGCGGTGCCGTATGTGGTAAAAACGGGCGTTAAAACACTACACATTTCATTTCATTTGAGCATCATTTCACCCATTCCATTAATCCTTCGATATGACAACGTTGGAGGACGTAAAAAAATCTCTCAGAACATGCGTGGATATGAGTGAGAATAGACAATAGCTATTCTCAGGACATTAACAATTGTAACGTATTACTATCTGTAATATCAATTCATAAACATCTTGTTTGTCTAGGTTAGGTGGGACATCAGGCAATCCGGATTAAGTAACATGCAAATAATCCCAAAGCAAACTATTGAACGAACTAGTTCTAATGGACGAAAATCTGAAATAAAAGAACCAAAGCCCTCCACAAATGAGATATCTATGATTTCTGCCAGCGCATAATTCTCACGCACTTTACTTTTCTATTCTGTAATTTGGACCATGGTAACTTTACTTACTATCTTGAAGACGTGACAATATTGCAGCCATAATATTCGTAATTCACATGCATGTATCTGCATCTTTTCAATCTTAAAAGTAAGTATATCTTAATAAACTGATTATCCGGATCAATGAGGACTGGAAAAAGGAAAATTTCTCTCCCTCTCCTACCCTTACTCCCTCTCTCCCTGTCTTTGGATGTAAACTTAGTGTTCCTATGACCGGTTATTAGTCTTTATATAGCATATGAGGAAGGGCAATTAATTATTAAGGATTGCGTTAGCTTTGAAACGCGGACTTAAAATATCTCAACTTTGTCTTCTTTTCACTCTCACCACTAAGTTCGTCACTTTACTTATCCTAACTTTCTTCGCAACACAGCATGATAATTTAATACGCCCGACGTGGCCTCTTCTTCCAATTACAAAACGATAAGACTCAAGAGAAAGGCTGTAATATATACAAAAATAATGAAAAACTACCTCTTCCTAAAGGTTTTACTGAATTAATAGGCTCAATGAGAGATACATGTTACATTAGGGGAATTTTATTCTTTTATGATTATTGTATTAGTATATTATTTCAAACCTGTGCTGAAGATTTCTAGTTTGCTCCCCTTTTCATACAAGTATTTGTATCATTCTCATCCTGTAGGTACATTATATAATTTTATTGCAAACGTTCCACTGTGTTCAATTGCAAATGTTGTATTATGTAGTAAATTTTATATTCTTGATCTTCATAATGATACACCTAGCTTCACCTATTGAGATTATGTATAAACTGTATGCGTACTTTATTTATTCAATTTCATTTATGGTATTCTTGCTCCGTTTTTATAGTGTGTTTGTGGTCTATGCTAATGTTAAATATAAAAAGGAGCTAAGTAAAACCACTAATGGCCTAGTTTATTAAAATATACACCACTCGAATGTGGTAACGCATGGTGGTTATAAAGGTTGAGTGGTTCGGTTGCTTAAATAATTCAAAAACAGTTTAATAAAGTAATATTAAGATTAGGCCACGCGGAAAGTAAGTCACACCTGGTGTATATTACAGATTGAAAAATACAACAAACAGGACATTATCTGCATCAAAATGGCTAAACAGGCAAGGATTGAAGACATAATAATATCCATTTTGATGGTGTGAACTATTCAAGCTGCAAATTAAGGTTAGTAACTTGATTAGAATATAAAGAAGTTTTAGGGATTAAAGGATGTAATGAGCCCACCATTTGCATGATGTCTGTTAAATATGCTGATAGAGAGGCGGATTTGAAGAAATGGATTTAAATGTTAGAACTATAATGAGTACAATTTCTGACAAACAATTGCAATGTACAACAGCTTATGAAATGATGAGAAAATCGACAATATGTATTTAACCCCGTCTAATGCTATGCAAATTATTTGTAGAGGAAAAACTGAAGAGATTAAATTAAACTACAATACAATAGAAATTTTTTTTGTTGATTTTGAGAAAACTACGAATCCTTTCAAATCAGATGGTGGGAATATTGATGAAGCCCTAAAAGGTGAGATACTTGCTTAGAGCTTTACCTCCAAGTTACAGTTATATTGGAGATTTTATAGACGTAATTTCAGAGGAACAGAGAACAGCAGATTATGTAAAATCTAAAACAAAAGAAAAATAGGAATACCAGTGACCAGACAAGAAAACTTATATGAGTACATTTGCAACAAAAACCAAATCAAGATGTTTTACCCGTGGAAAGACCGGCCATCTCAAGAAGGACCGTTGACACGGTAAGAAAACTGGCTAAGAACAACAAAGCTACCAAGGAAGATATCTACCCAGTCAACGCCAGCATGGACTACAAAGAGGTTTCAAAGGTGGATTTCAGTGAGGTCGTGGCTGAGGTGGAGGACAAGGTTACCCCAGAGGTGAGTCGTTGAACACTCAGTAAGATAGCTCTACAGCCGCATCATGTACAGCTCAAGTACGTAATCCGGAAGTAAATGAGGTAATGGGATGCAGCGAAGGAGGATATGATAGTGATATTGAAATTAATTGGTTGTTAGATAGTGGGTGTACAGATCATATTATAAAGACTGATACATTTTTCTAAAACTATGTAGATTTAAAAGTTCCCATTGATGTGAAACTGCCAGATGGTAAAGTGTTAAAAGTAACCAAAGTAGGTACTGTTAAAATTTATTTAAAAATGATTATAATATAAAACACATTGATCTGAATAATGTTTATTTTGTAAAATGTATTAAGCAAAACCTAATGAGTTTTTCAAAGATAACCAAAAGTTGCACAATAGTAGCAAGAAATGAAAATGCAAAAATGTATAAAAGGTCAAGAGAATTTGTAGCTGTTGCTATTAAAAGACACAATTTGTGTTGTTTAAAAAGTTTTGCTTCAAATACTGATAATAAAATGTATGTGGACACAATAAAATTAACTGATAGGGAGAAATGGCATAGGGCACTTGGTCGTATAGATTTTCAGTATTTAAGTAAGTTGATAAATAATAAATAAGTGTAAAGTTTGCAGATAAGATTGAAAGCATGGAAATGAGATGTACAAATTGTATTGAAAGTAAAGTGACTAATGTACCCTTTGAAAATAACAGAACTAAGACTATTGAAATTAAAAGAATTAATTCATACTGGTTTAAATAGTTCAGATAGCACAACTAGTTATAGTGGAGAAAATATTTCTTAACATTTATTGATGACTATAGTAAATGTGCAAGAATTTTTTTATTAGGAGCAAAGCAGGAACTGCAAATTGTTTGTTAGAGTTTGTTAATTTATTTGAAAGTAAGCTTAATAAAAGAGTAAAGAAGATACAGTGTGATAATGGCAAAGAATATTTAAATAGAGATATTTATAACTTTATTACACAAAAGGGAATACAATTATTACCATGACCACCCTACATTCATGAATTAAATCGAGTAGCGGAAAGATAAAATAGGTCTGCTATGGACATAGGCAGATGTTTAATGAGAGAAGCTAAAATTCACAGAAGGTATTGACCTGAACTTATGAAAACGGCAGCTTATTTAAAAACTCAAACCATTGCTAATACAGTAGAAAATAAAACTCCTTGTGAAATACTTTTTGGTATTAAACCAAATGTAAAACATTTAAAGATTCATGGAAGTACAGTTTATGTCAGGATTCCAGAAGTTTTGAGAAAGGGTAAATGGGATGATAAAGCCCAACTAGGTCTGTTAGTAAGTTTTAATGAAAATGGTTATAGAGTTTTAATAAATAATAGAATGCTAGACATGTTCAGGAAGTCGAAGAAAATACCCAGTTAATTTGCTTAGAAAAACTTGTTGATGAAAGGGGTAGGGATATAGACAGTAAAATACTAACATAAAAGATTAAATATTAGGAACCGACACTGATGAAGATTATGAAGATGCAAATGAAACTAATTCCAATAATGATGTGGAAGACCTTGTTAATGATGATAATTTAAGTAACAAAAGGGAAGAGCTTGTAATAGAAGAAAGGTCTAAAAGAAAGATAAAACCAATTTCTAGGTAGGATAATCTAGTATCACATTTTATTTACATAAATTACATTGATGCAAATGTACCAGATACTTTGAGGAGGCGATGAACTCCTATAATTATAAACAATGGCAAATAGCGATGGACTCAGAAATAAATAGCTTAAATAAAAATAAGACTTGGCAAATTGTTGAACGGCCAAATGATAACAAGGTTATTGATGGCAACTGGGTCTTTAAAAGTAAATCTAATAATGTTTATAGAGCTAGAGTAGTTTTACGAGGATTCCAGCAAAAGCAATATCTTAAAAAATTTTATTCACCAGTAGGTAAAATGCAAACATTAAAAATTATTATACAGTCGTAAAAGTAATTTATTCATAGAACAAATGAATGTCAAGACAGCATTTTTAAATGGCTAAGTAAAGTCAGAAGTGTTTATAAATCAACCGAAAGGTTATGAAACTGAAAATAATATAGTTTAAAAATTACAAAAAGCTCACTATGGTATCAGAGAAAACTCTAGAATATGGTATGATTGTTTCAGCAAATTTATAGAGAAATTGAATTTTGTTCGAAGTAACTATGATTGTTTATATGTAAATGTTGATACCAATATTCGTTGATGATCTTTCAATATGTTGTAAAGATAAAGATAAAAAAGGTAAAAGCAAGCTTAATGGAAAGATTTGAAATGAAAGGTTTAGGAAAGATTAAAAGTTATATTGGAATAGATATTGATTACAGTGATGATAGAAATAAAATCACCCTATGTCAAACAAAATATATTGAATCTTTGGCTATAAAATATAATCTGCAAAACACGAAGTTATATGATAATTTAATGGAAACAAGCTTAAAATTAGAACAAGCTAGGGAAGTAGCTGAAAGTATAAATATAGAAATATAATAGGTGTTTATTAATACAGGAAATAGGCCAGATGTAGCGTACAATGTTAACTACGTAAGTCGATTTCAAATTTATTATGACCGAACACATTATACTATGCAATGAGAATGTTAAAATATTTGTATAAAATTAAGGATTTAAAGTTAAGGTACTATGATAATTAAACAGTTAAACATTAGATTGTATGGTAGATTCTCACTATGCAGGAGATAATGTAGACAGAAAATCTACAACAGGTTTTGTAATTAAATTATTTGGAGACTTAATTTTTTTGAAAGCCCATAAACAAAATACAGTAACTAAATTTTCAGCAGTGACAGAACTACTTTTCATTAGAAACATGTTAAGTGAATCACTCAATGTATAGTTTTTTAAACCAATAAAATTGAATGAAGGTAATTCAGGTGCAAATGCGATTGCGAAATACGGTAATTTAACAAATAAGTCAAAGCACATAGAAGTGCAGTACCAATATATAAATGAAAAGCTATGAAAAGGGTATAATTGATATTTTAAAAACTGATTCAAAATAAAAATTAGCAGACATGTTAACTAAAAGTTTAAGTAAGACAATTTTTTTTGAAAAAGATATTAGGGTTAAGATTAATTTAGTATAAGCATAACTTTATTAAAAGTATTGTCTATGTAAAAATCAAGATTGTAAATTTAAGGAGGCGTGTTGTATTATGTAGTAAATTTTATACTCTTGATCTTCATAATGACACACGTAGCGCCACCTATTGAGATTATGTATAAACTGTATGCGTCCTTCATTTATTCAATTTTGTTTACGGCATTCTTATTCGTTGTTATAGTGTGTTTGTGGTCTGTGATAATGTTAAATATAAAAAGGTTAAGTGAAACCACTAATGGCCTAGTTTATCAAAATATCCGCAACTCCAACAGCAAATTTTCTTTCTTTTAAATGTAATATTAATGTTACAACAGAACACCTGTTCCAAAATTAGGTTTCATTAATTCACTGTGAAATTCTCCCCCTCTACGTCCCACTGGTTTCATTTTCGTGTAGAAGCATGTTTATGCATTTTAGAACATACATCATCTACATCTGTGTCATTATTATTAACGCTAACTCTGCGCTGTAGATAAATCATAGCTTAGATATGCCAAGCTTTGCAACATAAAAAAGTTATCAAAAACTAAGCTGCACTATGTTAATGAAAAAGGACAAAATAGCAAACCATCGCATGAGTAAATGTTTATACCGCAGATTTACATGGCACGGGCGGTTGCGTTTCTTGGAAACATAGGTCATATAAAGGTTTTGTTTTACTTTTACATTGCATTTTTTCAGTTATATTTTTATCCCCGTGTTCTGTTGCCACAAGTACTCGCAACAACTTAATCAGATTCGTTCCGATATCAGGGCACCAGGTCTTTGCAAGAGCTGATACTGCATTGCTAATCCACGTCTAGTTGCACCCAAGAAACAAGATATATTACACTAGGGAAGTTCCATAAAGCCCTGCGCCTTACACCGAAAAGTACTTAGCCTGGGTCCGCAGTCGTCATGTAGATGGAGGACATCGTCTTAGTTTATCGCTATAATTAATGAGCCGAGTCGTCAAGCTTGGCTCGCTGCTGTGCTATGGAAATAAACCTCCATGCTGGAGATAATGTGCTTCGAGAAACACCACCGTACTCAAACACAGACTAGAAAATAGTGCGCTTTAAAAATATCAACAACGCTACCCTTCTATTAATTTTGGCAGAGCGACGCTGCTTTTTACTTTGTGTACAGAGCAGCATACAAATATTGGATAAAGTGTTACAGGAAATACGTGTTTTGAGAGCCTCTAAAGCTGATAAGAGGTTTTGAATAAAGCGTTCTTTATGTATGTGTGTATGTTAACAATATAATTAAAAACAAAATTTCTGGTGAATACACAACATTATATGTTCAAGTTGTTCTCGGGAAGCAAGCCAGGAGAAAAGACGATTAGAAATCGGTTTCGGGAGTGTACATCTCTTCCATCATCGGGATATTTATGAAATGTTATAACTACAAATGGATCACTGAATTTAATAAAAATATAAACAAAAACAAAACACTATCAAAATTCACATTACTGAACAAAAGACTGTTTTCAGTAAATTAAATGCCAGGTCAGGAGATGGTGTGCGTATAGAAATTTAATTGGGTCAAAAAAACGTAACTACTTAACTTGATTATCAAGCTGTATTGATCTGTGCTTCTTAAATTGACGGATTTCCATTTTTAAGGCCGATTTCCAAGAGGAGCCGAACGGAAATCCAGCATCACGATTAAGGAAATGGTCAAAGTCTCCTTAAATCTCCGCTCCCAGTAAAATATTGCACTTTGCAAAGATGGTTGTCTCCTGAAAGTTGGCTCTATGGTCGTTATCAAAACAAAGCTCTGCCAACCCACACTTCTCAGCTTGCATTAAACGAATTCTCCGTTCATGTTCGTTTATTCTGGTAGCGATGGTTCTTCCGGTTTGTCTATTCACAGGGAATGCGATACACTCCCGGAACTTAGAATTCCAGTTTGTCTTTCACTGGTCTCAACAGATGTTTAATCTTTTGAGGTGGCTTGTGGATGGTCCTGAGAGAGAATTTGGCGAGAATTCTGCTGATTCTGCCGGATAAGTTGCTGGTAAACGGGATGCAGGCTGTAGCGGTAGGCTTATCTGACGCTTGCTGTATTACAGGTTTCCCTTTCCTAGCTTTGGTGATCGAGGCTTCAACGTCATATTCACCTGGCTTGCTTCCCTAAAACAACTTGAGCATATTCGTCGTCAGGAAATCTTCAGGTTTTATTTTACAAACCATAAGAGTTAAGTTTGAACGTTTCAAAACTGTGACAAGATTCCGGAAAACCATATCACCTAAACTACTCCATATATAGAACGTTGTTTTAATTGTACATTTTCTCAAAATGGCTTTAAGGTACTTTTGAACTTCATATGTTTAAGATATAATGGATATATTTTATTTTCAATGAATAGTCTATGAAATTCCCTTCATTCAGGGAATTCAAACCATCCATCCATCCATCCATCCATCCATCCATCCATCCATCCATCCATCCATCCATCCATCCATCCATCCATCCATCCATCCATCCATCCATCCATCCATCCATCGGTCCGTCCGTCCGTCCGTCCGTCCTTCCGTCCGTCCGTCCGTCCCTCCCTCCCTCCCTCCCTCCCTCCCTCCCTCCCTCCCTCCCTCCCTCCCTCCCTCCCTCCCTCCCTCCCTCCCTCCCTCCGTCCGTCCGTCCATCCGTCCATCCGTCCCTCCGTCCCTCCGTCCCTCCGTCCATCCGTCCATTCGTCCATCCGTCCATTCGTCCATTCGTCCATTCGTCCATCCGTCCATCCATCCATCCATCCGTCCGTCCGTCCGTCCGTCCGTCCGTCCATCCATCCATCCATCCATCCATCCGTCCGTCCGTCCGTCCATCCATCCATCCATTCATCCAAACACTCTAAACACTCTAAAACACAAAACGAAGGGAAATTCGTGATAGATGAGGAACCACGTCAGCATTTGACTACCGACCCAGGAAAACCGCGAAGGACAAGAGCAGATTGCCTAGCCGTAGAGAAGTTGAACCTGGGGTCCTTTCGAATGGGAGTCTCACGTAGTATGGAGCTCCTGGTTCAAGGGGCTGTGAACCTCGCCAACAGGTAAGGTTTTCATCGATCTAACATGACTTAGTTGCTGTTGTTACAATATCAGTATTGCTAAGATATCCAGAAGGTAAAAGGAAGCCTTCAGTTGAAGGAAACAGGATGTTTCCAAAAGTGCTCTTTTCTAAACAATATTTTGTATGTCTGCAAACTTCTTTAAGTTTTTCATTGTCAATTATAGTAATATTTAGGTTTTGAAACTACATTCCTATGCAAATAAACTTTTTTTTTAACTTTTAGCAATATTTCGCTTTCGGGAATTAAAAGCAATAAAACCACATGGTGATGGAATTACAGATATCTTCTTAAAGTGTTTCTGCAATAGAATTATAGTGCGTGAAGTATTGTAGAATCATTTTAGAAGATAATTTTCCTAAACCCTCAGCGCTGTATACTGATTATATTAGATTGGTTTGCCTTCAGTGAGTTCACGGTAGCCTGTGAATATGGAACATGTCAAAGAAGTGTACAGTTTAATAGTATATAAAAGGAACATTATATACAGACAACATGAAAAAGTGTCGAATTAGACACTCCCCTGCAGTTATAAGACTAACAAATATGTTTATATAAATACAATTTGATAGTTACGTAAATAGCTGAAGCTGCTGACAGTGAAGTAAACTAAGTATTAAGAATAACTAAACACTATAACAACACGACTCCACTATCAATTATATTATTTACAATCCTTTGGGACCGGCTTCGAAGCAACTTTGCTTCATTTTCATGCTACTACAATAGAAAATACTACTTACATTGCCTATCAAAAATGACAGTCTTGTTTCCTTTGATGTAACTGCTGTATTTCCCAGTATTCCCAGAGAAAACGTTCTAATGTTTTTAAGAAACGATTGAATTCTACATTTGAATAAGTAGTCAATAAATAGATGATGTTATGAAACTTATTACTCTCAAAGACCAAAATTTCTTTATTTTCAATGGAAATTTCTTCAACAAACTTCTGGAGTAGCTAAGGGTAGTCCTCCTTCACCTTTCCTCGCCGATCTTTTTATGAGTTTTTGCTAAATACAAGTCACTAAAGCTTTTCCTTCTAATTTTAAAACGTGATATGTATATGTGGATGACATTTTTGCTGTAGTTCTTGAGAGTCACGTATATGATGGTTTAAAACTTCTAAATTTGCATGATAAAGCTATAAAGTTCACATTAGAATTTGGAAACAGTGGTTACCTACAATTCCTGGATTTAAAGATAATAAACAATACAATAAATTAAACTTTGGCGTTTATAGGAAATCATCTCACGCTGATTACTATATAAAATAAAAGTTTCAACTCTTTGTCACCCAAACTTGCTGTTTTTAATAGTTTGATTTACAGTTTGATAAACATACCTCTAAACAAACAAGAATTTAATACAGAATACATTATTAACACTGCTTTAATTAATGTTTTTAATAAAGATTTTATACACAAAAGGTTATAAAAATTTAAATATAAAAATTTAAATTATATTTTCACTCTCAAACAATAAAAAATGATTTTATTTTCAAAAATTTATTTATCTTCACGGGAAAATGAAAAATTATAAACATTTTTACAAACAAGTTGGTGTAATACTAGCACCTCAAAATAAATTCAGCATAAAAACTTTACTACAATTTTCTATAAAAGACAAAATTTCACATAACAAAAATGTGGTATTTATCAAGTTAACTGTTTAGAATGCGATTCTATTTACCTTGGTAGGACCAAACGTAAATTTAGAAACCAGAGCGAAGGAACTATTCAGAAATATTAAATATAATCAGACAGATAAATCGGTAGTGGCTGATCATTTTGTTCATATAAACATGAAGGAAACCGAGAGGTTAAATTATTGAAACAATTGAACGTACCGATAGATTTAATGTTTTGGGAGAAATAATTTATTTTGAAAAATAAAGATCGCGTGATGAATTTTGCTATCCCACAAGTAGATGTCATCAATAAGTTTGTGTTGTCCCCGGCAAATGGCAGGAAGTTAGGGAGCAACTCTTCAAATTACGGAAGTGCCCAAGATCAGCCAGTAGTTGTGTCAGTGTCAAGTTGACAGGTTGGAAATGAAGCACAGTTGTTTCGAAACCGGTCCCAAAGACTTGTAAATAAGATAAGTAATAGTTAAGTTGTGGTGCTATACAATTTGATAGGTTCAATTTTTAAAACTTTCGCTGCGGTTTTGCATGTACTTATCAAAATTTTATATCGGATTTGCATTGGATATAACTTATTATCAGTCCTTGATTAAAATAGCCTTTGAACAGACATCAAAGGGAAATTGATAATGATTTGACTCTAGAATGGCTATATTCTCTCGAAATTACAGAGCTACGTAAGATCTATCCGTATACTTTGTCATTCAGATATCTTGTGCAGAATAAAATGATATTCAGCTCAGGTACATTTCTAACAGCAACTTTAAAATCAAAGAAATAATCAACTTTCCTTGAAGAACATAGGGAAAAACGTTAATGGACTGAAAATACACACCGCTGGCAGCAAGAAAATTTGGAGCTGGAATTATGCATTTACGCTTATATCTAGTTTTACTCTTTGTTGTAAATGAGACCCTATTGCAAAAAACAATTTTATGATAAAAAGTTTACACTTCTAAGAGCGGGTTAAGATCTTCAAACTTATTAAAAAACGCTTCTGCTATGGGCTTTAGAAATGATTCCTTTAGCCCAATTTTGCATAAACATATTCATTTAGCTTGTACTGATTTTCCCTAAAATAATATTCCATACACCAGAGCAGTTAAAATATGCACAATAGACTAATTTAAGTGTATCTATAGAACACACATTGACAAGTACTCTAAAAACATCTAAATACCTATCAATCTAAATACCTATGTACTTGAAGACCTAGAAATTTGATGGTAGATATTTCTTCTAATATCACACAATTAATCGCAACTTCTACAATAGTACATGAGCACGATAGTTTATAGATTTAAATTTATAAATTTTACATCCTAGTCTCCCTATCGAGTAATTATCCTGACAAAAGAATACCTACTTAAAACCTTTTGCATTTCCTTTTTTTTTTTTGTAGATAATGAACTTCTATGCGAGTTAAATTCTTTATCTGATACTTTAACATTTATGTTGCGCTTAAAGCAATTTTATAGCAAGGTGTATGCATTAAATCCCTTGGGAGGTTGCAGTAACCACAATGTTTGAAACCACCGCTCCAGTTGCATGGCGCTTTGCCCATCCCTTTGAAGAAGGCCGCTTTGAGCGCAAGTATGAATAATTTAGCAGCCGCTTGAAGTGGTCTTAGGCAAACCGTGTGCTTATATGGGACATACGTACGTTACTGGATCATCGCTGATAATGAGCAGCCTATACAGTGTAGTACAACCACAGACGGGTAGTTCGATTTTCTAGGGTAACATTACCGATACAGAGTCGACGTGGATTTATTTGACATTTCTTTCAAAGAACAATGATTGTATTGAAATTTGAGACTGGTCAGATTATTTTATAAAGATCACACAGACACGTGTATAAGTAAGTCATGTTTATACGTTAAAATGAATACATAATGTGACTTTGTGGTTTCGTACAATCAAAAGTCCGAAGTTCAAATCGTTCTTTATTTGCGTAGAAATAACACTCCCTGTAGCAGTATCACGTCACATACAAGATTACAGTATTCCAAGGTCGTTGACCGAAACAAAGCGTTCACTCCAATTACAGCTCTCGTTACGTCTCTGTTTACAACTGTTTACGACTACACTGTGTTTACGACTGTCCCCTGGCGAATCGCAGCTTCCTTAAATATACCACGACTTATGTTACTAGATATTTCTGGAACAAACAAGAAATCGAATGTTCTGTAACACAATCAAGGTATTACTAGAATTTTCTGACTATCTGTTTTGGCATGCCCCTTTATATCCGCGCTATCTTTATTTGCTTAGGCAAGCCCTTTATCTCCAGCCGGCCTATCTGTCCTTTCTCTCTCTACGGCACACTATAGTAAACAATGGGTTCACGGCACTGCTCCCTCCTCGAGGCTGGTCGTCCCGAACAGCACCATCGTAGGGGGCCAGACGATCCAGGTGTGCCACGAACAGCAGCTTCCCTCGGAGCACCATTTGGATGCGGTAGACCTCGACGTTAATCCTCTTCACCACACCATACGGTCCTTGCCATGGTTGCTGAAGTTTCGGGCAGCGTCCCTTGGCCCGGGTAGGGCGGTACAACCCGACCAGGTCACCTTGCTGGAACCCTTGGCTGTTGGCTTGTCTGTCTGTATCGGGTCTTCATGCGGTCGTTCGCCTTCTCAATGTTCTGACGAGCCATCTCATGTATGTCGTGGAGATGGTCCACCAGGTACTCCATATACTCGGTTTCTGGCTGTTTTGCGTCCGGGGGGGGGGGCCTCCCAAAAGCCAGGCCACAAGGGAGGCGTAACTCTCGGCTGAACATTAGGCTGGCTGGCGTCATCCCAGTGTTGGCGTGTGTTGACGAGCGGTAGGCCAGTAAGAACAGTGGCACCTTGAAGTCCCAGTCTCGCTGAAGGCTGGCCACCACCTTCCTCAGGTGTTTTTCTAAGGTCTTGATGTATCTTTCGACCATGCCGTCCGACTAGGGATAGAGGTGTTTTGCGGGTCTAGTTCACCCCAAGTCTTTCTAGTACTTCTTTCAACATGTTGGACTCAAAATTGGTACCCTGTTCGCTGTGGGGCTCTAACGGCCCAACAAATCGGCAGAACACTTGCTCCACGAGGCAGTCTGTGATCGTCTTCGCCTCCTGGTTCGGGATGGCGTACACCTCCGTCCACTTGGTGAAATAGTCCACGACCACCATCAGGTACTTATTGCCTGAGAATGGTCCAGCTATGTCAGTGGCGATCCATTCGAATAGCGCTCCGACGTTGTACTGCTGCATGCTACCCCAGCTTCTAGTCTGGGGGCCGCGACCGCCACGCCCACGTGACATTGACGGTACCATCTCTCAGCGCCTGCTCGTAGCCTCAGCCAGTAGTATCGCTGTCGGGGTTTGTCGATTGTTTGGTTTGCTCCCAGGTGTCCTCCTTAAGTACCAGCGTGCACTTCCTCCAAGACCTGCGGCACCTTACTTCGGGAAGTATCAACTGTTGTCTCTGCGTTTTTCCATCAGGCAATTCCCATACCCGGAACAGCACGGCCTCTCTTGACTTCAGTGAGTTCCATTGGGCCCAGTGGGATTTGTATGTAGCGCTCCTTGGTGCGATGTCCTCCCAGGTTGGTCTTGCACCTGACTAATTTCTCTCAACTGTGGTCCCAAGTCTGGGTCCGCCAGCTGCTCCCTCCTCAGGCCTGCGCTATCCCAGCCGTCCGCAGGCACTTCCGTGACCACTCCGAAGCTGCGGCACGCTCCTTCTCTTCCACTCTTGTGCACTGGCCGCACTCTTCTGGGCCGGTTCTTCGGGACATGGCGTCTGAGTTACCATGGCTCTTCCCTCTATGATGTTCACAGGTGAAGTCGCAATCCTGCGCCTCTGGACCCAACGGGCTGCCTGGCGCACCAAGTTTCTAAAGCTGAGTAGCCGGTTAGGGGGGAAAGATCAGTCCTCAGGTGGAATGGCTGTTCGTACAGGTACTTGTGGAAGTGCTCCAAGGTCTTCACTACCACCAGTATCTCTCACCGGGTGGCGCAGTAGTTCTTCTCCAGCTTGGACAGCGTCTTCCTGTAGTAGGCTACCACCCGATTGACCTGGATTTGGGATAAGACACCTCCAATGCAATGGTCACTGGCGTCGGTGTCCACAATGAAGGCGCCGCCTGGTTGTGGGAATGCCAAAATAGGAGCACTGCTAAGTGCCTTCTTCAGCTGCTGTAAACGAGTTCAGCGTCCTCCGTCCACTCATAAGATCGGTGTTCCTCTGTTAGGCGGGTGAGGGGTTTGGTGATGTTGGAGAACCCCTTTAAGAAGAGGTGGTAATAACTATGTGTAGTGTTTAACGCCCGCTTTTGCTACATACGGCACCGCAGGCGGTGACACTGATGATACACGAGATGAATATGGAGCACCGGTGGAATGAGATGGCGAGGGAAACCGGAGGTCCCGGAGAAAACCCGCCCTAGCACCGTGTTGTCCACCACAAATCTCACTTTGCGGTCGCCTGGGATTGAACCCGGGCCGCCTTGGTGAGTGCCAAGCGGACTAACCACTGAGCCACGGCGCGGCCTGGTAATAACTACACAGCCCCAGGAAACTGCGCAATTCTCGCTTATCCTTTGTCCGAAGACAATCTCACACGACCTGTGTGTTCTCCGGGACTGTGGCCCTCCGGTTGGTGAAACTATGTGAGCCAAGTAGTTGACTTCCTCGCGGAAGAGCTTCAAGTTTGTCGCCTGCAGTCTCTGCAACACCTTGCTCAGGTTTTCCAGATGATCTTCGACGGTCTTACCGACGATGATGTCGTCCAGATGTAGCAGGCAGGCGTCATAAATCAGTCCTCTCATCACTGATTGCATGAAGCATTGGAAGGTAGCTATTGCGTTGCAGAGGCCAAAGGGCATAACTGTGACCTGTCATAGTCCTTAGTCTGTCGAAAATGCAGTCTTTTCCTTGTCCTTTAGGTCTACAGTCACTTGCCAGTAATGCGACTTCAGATCCAGGGTCGAGAACCACTGCTCAATAGCTAGGGTGTCCAGGGTGCCGTCAATCCAGGGTAAGGGGAAACGGTCCTTCCAGATGACATTGTTCAGCTTCCTGTAGTCCACGCAAAAGCGTAGCTCACCGTTGTTGTTTGTTCAGCAGAACTACAGAGGAACACCTAGGGCTGTCAGACTCTTCCACCACTCCCCAGGATTTCAGGTCACCTAGCACATCCCGAAACGCCGCTGGTTTCGCCAGCGGAACGCGTCTATATCATTGCCGAATAGGCCTGGCGTCTCCGGTGTGGATGCAGCACTTTGTCCGTGCGGTCGTAGTCACTGTTACCCTGGCTGAAGAGGCGCTGGTATCTTCTCAGCAGATGTTGAATTTTCTCTAGCTGTTTTGCAATCAGGAAGTCGGCCGCCCCCTCTAAAAAGTCTTCCAGCTGCGGCCCCAGGTGTTGCGTCGGCACCGGCTCCTGTTTCTTGTCGATTACTCTCACGCTGACCACGGGCCTGCACGTTCTTAACTCCGGCCTGGACGTCGTGATTCGCCATGTTCAGCAGCCTCACTGGCACCTTCTCTCGGCAAGGCAACAATGTCCTGGCTACACATAGTCCGTGCACAGGCGTCTTCTGGTCCAGCATCACGTTCTTCGTCCATTGGCCTTCCAGTCGCGCTGTCACCACCACCTCGCTTCTCGCGGGGACCACCACGTCTTCCTTCAAGATGACCCTGCAGATTCCTCGTGGATCCTGAGGGCATCTAATCCCATTTCCCCTTCTCAGCCACCTTCGCGACAAACGCCCATTGACGCACGGCACTCTGCCCCGTCAACTTCAGTAGGGCCGCCTCCTCCATAGCCAATGTGTCGCCCGATGTCGTAATAAGCTGGTATGGTCAGCTTGATTTTCTCGACGGCAAACCCCTGGCTATGTCAGGTCTAATGACGCTCACGGCTGTCCGGGTGTCTACGAGAACGCCACACGCCTTCCCTCTCACGCAACTGTCGGCTGACGGCGCGCATTGTCACTCGAGGGGATGGTTGGTGACAGCGCCGATATGCCCCTCGTCACGGCAGCCCTTACTCGTATTTTGGCTGCTCTCCATGGTGTGGTCAGTCTCTCTCCAGGTGTCCCGGCTCACCACTACCCCAACAAAAGCCACTAGGTCTTCGCCGGCGTCCATCGTCTGGCCTTCGTTCTCCCGTGTAGCGGATACTCTTGGTTCTGGACGTCGGGGTCGCCATCACCTTGGCCGCCTACATCCTCAATGCTGCTTTTGGCGTCTCGTGGATTGTTTTGTAGTCGCCAAGCATTAGTCCAGTCGAACCTCCGGGCCTTGTACCCCGTCAACAAAGGTGTAGGTGGCTCCTCGCGATACGAACTCTGGTGGGAGGTCGACTAAGGTTTTACTGGCCAGCTGCTCGATTGCCAGGGCGAACTTCTGCAGCGTCTCCCATGGCTGCTGCGATCTTGAATTCACCTGGCTGCGCTATGCTGCGGCTAAGCGGTGGTTTCCAAAGCTGTTTCTCAGGGCCTCCCAGATGTCCTTGGGCGCCGCCGCTGTCTGAACCACGTTCAAAACTTCTGCGGCCCGTCCCTGGAGGCTGGCTATTGGCTGGGTGGCCTCTTCCTCCGGTGACCACATGTTGTGCTTGGCCACTGTGTGAAACTGGCGGCGAAAGACTTCGAAAGTTATCGCGCCGTCGTACTTAGGAGGTATGACGTGCACAGATGTTTTGTCATGTCCCGGCGCATCAGCCTTCAAGTCCTTCAACCTCCTGGCGATTATGTCCTCTAGCATGGCCTTCAGGGACTTTGTGTTGCTGTCGGCCTTTCGCTCAAGGTCATTAACGCGGCTCGCCAGGTCTTCGATGCGCTCGCCCAACTCCATGACGTCATCCTTTACGCCGGCCAACTGTTCCTCAAATTTCACGGCGAGGGCTTTGTTCGCAGCCTTCATTTCATTTGGCAAGGCTATCGTTCGCCACTTTCATTTCCGTGGTCAATTCGGCCTTCTTCGCGGTCATCGTGGCGCCCAGCTATTTGCAGCTTCCGTTTTCGTAGCCAGGGTGGCATTCGCCGACTTCATTTCTTCCATCTTCTCGGTTAAGCTATCGTTTGCCTTTCTCATTTCTTTCAGTTCCTGTAGAATCTTTTCCAAATGCACGTCCATCTTTATATATCCCGCTCCTGACACAAATGGTGACTTTGTGGGTTCGTAGAATCAAAAGTCCGAAATTCTAATCGTTTTTTATTTGCGTAGAAATACACTCCCGGTAGCAGTATTACGTCACATACACAATTACAATCTTCCAAGGTCGTCGACCACAACAAGAGTTCAATTACAGCTCTCGTTACGTATCTGTTGACAACTGTTTACGACTACACTGTGTTTACGACTGTCCCATGGCGAGTCGCAGCTTCCTTAAATATACCACGACTCATGCTACTAGATATTTCTGGAACAAAATAGAAATCGAATGTTCTGTAAGACAATAAAGATGTTACTAGAATTTTCTGGCTTTATCTGTTTTGGCATGCCCTTTTATCTCCGCGATATCTCTATTTGCTTAGGCAAGCTGTTTATCTCCAGCCGGCCTACCTGTCCTTTACCTCTCTGCGGCGCACTATCGTTTATAATGCGTTCGCGACAATAATTTCAAAAGCACAGGTTGCAATTCTGCTCAAGGCAGTCAGATGTTCCGTTGTATCCTTATTAACAAGCGATCATGAACGCAATTATTCGGCAATTAGAGGTTAGAAAGTTCAGAAGTCCCAGAATTGCCTACAAGTACGCAGGTGCACCACTTTTGAGAATTGAAAACGTAAAAGAATTTTGAAAATTGTCTCAAATGATAGACTGAAAAGTTTATTCCTATATCTTGTGTCCCACAATCTCACAATCGTTTACATAATGGAAGCGTTTTACTACGGTGGTTTATCCGCAGCCCATACTGCCTAAAAAGGAAACTTAGTGCATTCTTGGCGGTTATCCAAAGAGTTAACATTTAACATTTAATTGATGACTACGGCTGATTTTACATTAAATCAAATTAAATGTATCAGCTAACATAACTGTTGTTTCTGTATTCTTACCCCACCCACAATACCCTGAAGAGGGATCCCAGTTTGCAACTTTAGCAGTCGGCGACAGATATATTAAAGGATACATTGGAAACGGATAATTAGGGTCGTACATAGGGAGAATACCGGGTGGTCTGAAATATTTTTTTCTTATTTATCCAGATTTATGAACCCTATTTTACACAGTGGTATATTAGGGTTATAGTTGATACATAAAAATACACAATTTTAACAAAAATATTTTAAATACTAGAAGGAAGAAAATATGTTATAATCTGATGCATATTAATTTAAACTATTTCAGACGTTTAAACACTGAGTTTATAAGCATCATGAAGTACTGATACTGTTGTGGCTTCATTAGCAAAGATGTGAGCGGAGCAGAAAATTCAGTTCCTAGAGAGTCTAGTTTGAATATTAATTCTTGTCTTTCTCTCCAGAAAATGGGACAACAGAAAAGAGATGAACCACAGTTTGAAATTCTTCACCACACATGCATTTGGGGTTAGATGTTAAGTGAAAACGTGATAAGTATTCACCAAATTTACCATGTCCACTTGAAAATTGTGTCAAAACAAAATTTGGTACTAGAGTTTCACATTTTCCTCTGTCATATACACTAGGGAAAAATAATGTTTTTGTTAAACTTCCATTTGGAGTTTTTAGCCATTGTTGGTTCCATTCTTCAAGAATATGTTGATGTATTATTCTCCTTACAGTAGAAATAGGACATAAAGAGTATGTCACAGGAAGCTTGGTCTGAAATATTCCCGGCTTGTTAAGGAAAAATGACAGTTCATACTTTTACTTTTCAACATAATTTCCTCTAATATCAGTACATTTTGTCCAACGGCGTTCCAATGCTATTATCCCCTCTCTATAGTGTTCCTCCGAAAGAGCTACAAAGTAGCTATTTAAAGCCGCCATTGCTTTTTCATTGGACAAAAAGCGCCTACCAGCGAGGAATTTCTTCAGTTTTGGAAACAGAAGTAAATCCGAGGGAGCCATATCTGGGGAACATGGTGGATGTTTAGCACTTCATGGTTCACATCTCTCAATTTCCCCATTGTTAAAGCACTTTTGTTGCATTATCTTGATGGAAAACAATATTTTCCTATTTTAACCCGTGTCTGTTTCCACGAATGCTTTGCATTCAGTTTGGTTAGGATTTGAGAATAATATTCTCCAGTAATGGCATTACTTTATTCGAGATAGTCAATCAACAAAATTCCTGTGACATGACAAAGCACTGACGCAATGATCTTTCTTTCCAATGGCACCATCCTTGTCTTCTTGTGAGCTGTTTTTGTCGAGGCTATCTCGACTGCTGCTTGTATTCGGGTGTGTATTGGGGAATCTATTTTCATCCATTGTGACATATCGGCGCAAAAAGTCGCCTTTTTTCTTATGAAAATTCGCCAAGCAGTTTTCAGAAAGTGTCGTTAGAATGCTTTTGTTATCAACTGTGAGGATGCACGGCACCCATTTTGCGCAAGGCTAGATGTTACCCATACGTTCATTTTAATTCCAGGAGCATTAGCAATTTCACGCACCTTGGTACGCTGATGTTCCGAAACCATGTCATGCACCTACTCAATAATTTCCGGTGTAGTTACAATTTTAGGACGTCCTTCGCGTGGATCGCCTTGAACGCTTTCACGGCCACGTTTAAAATCGGCCGCCTATTTCTTCACAGTGGAAACTTAAGGTGAAGATACACCATACACATTTAAAATCCGCAAATGAATTTCTGTAGGTGCTAAATCTCAATTTACGAACAATTTTATCCCATCATGATACTCTAAATTCTCCATTTTCAAAGTAATGCCCACTTCCACTGCTTCAAACAACCACCTATAGCCAGCTGTTGCTTGGAATGACTCGTAATTTTACACAGGGTCTATTAACATGTGTACCAACGTAAGGAAAAAAAATCATGCAAGTAGTGCCGCAATCTCTGTGTGAGACCGAAAACTTCTTACCATCCTCCTACGTTATCGACAAGTACAATATGAGAGATACAAAGTTTACGCTGCACTTAAGGCTGAATGTAGCTCATTCGAAATAGGTGGACGAGATCTTTATGTTTGATATGAGTCTGAAGTTTGTAGCAGATATTTTATGTTGTTTAAATTATTTCAAAGTATAAGTTTAGAGTAAAGCACGCCATGAGAATGATACACAAAAGGTTAGAATTTGTGTAGCCATGGTAACGTAATATAGAAGTTGGAATGTTTGCAAGAACCAGGTCTTCTGCAAGGTACATTCGTACAGGATAAACGTAGAACAGTATTTACTCTGCAAGTGTGCATATAAGGAGTTACAAATGGACACATTTGTGCGATGCATAATCGACGCATCAATAGCTGATGTTCTATTAATTTATAATTAGTATTTTGCATCATTAGTAGGAGGAGTAAAGGCAATTATCAATAATCTTTGAAATTTTGTAAGAACATGTATCGAATTGTATATGCGGTATAAAGTATTCTTCTTTGGGAAAGTATGATTGGAAAGTTAATCAATCAGTAGCAGAATTGAATATTTCTCAGCTCCGAGACTACGAACCTGGGTCCAGAGAGCAGCCGTGGTAATTTTCAAGAAATTTTTCTAGAACTTCAACAAAGGTGAGAAATCCATCATCACCACCTTCATCTAAAATAAACCGCTATAAGTGTGTCTCTCTCTTACACAACTAGATGGCTCTGTGGTAGCGTATGAGGTTCGCATTTGGGAGGTTCCACTGACCGCCCAATTTGACCTTATGATTTTCATGGTTTTCCCCAGTCGGTAATCGAATGTCGGAGTGATTTCTTATCGAAGAATTCTATTTTTGGCATTTCCATTTCACTCCGTTCGCTTTACATCTTGCAGACTGGTTCCAATTTTGGTGGTATGTGGCGGCGACCCGGACGTCTACTCAAAGGAGAGTTCCCATTTACCCTACCGAACTGCTTTGGACCATTGATAGCTCACACTCTCTTTCTATGCAGCCCCTGCATAGATTCTGATTCTTGAGACTGCCACACATCTTTGTGGTCATTCTAGACTCCTAACGTTTATTTACTTCAGCCGTACCTCCTTGGGAGCGGTAGCCACAATGGATGTATTTAGTCTATTATATTATAATATTACAGTAATTACACATGTTTAAACATAAATAACCCTCCACTTTAGGTAGGTCACGATCAAATGGAGATTAACACTCCAAAGCAAACATAGGCAATTAAAATATGACAAAATTCAGATGATCAATGAATACATCGGAAATTATGTGCCTATATTAGTGCATGCGTGCATAGGTAAAAATTAAAGATGTCATTTTCATCCACTACTCAAACAAATTAGCCAAACTCCTTTTGGGCAAGCAATCCAAGAAAATATTTGAATATTAACTTGGTGTGTGCTTGGGGAAGTTTCAAATCCTTAAATGATATGAAAAGTTTACTTTTGAAGCTTTTGAGCTACGCTGACCATGCACAGACAGACAGGCACACAAAGAGCATCATACACGAAATCACATAATGGGATATTATTTAACACGTCCTTGATTTATTCAATGAACTTCGATTATCTTCTGGTAAAATTGAAATGGGTCGAATGCAACATTTATAAAATTAGGTAACTTGTATATCTAGGGTAAAAAGTAAGTTTTTACAATAAGAAAAGGCGTGGTTTAATTGAAATTAACCGATAAAACTTTGTTTGAATCTTAAGAAAATACAATATATTACATAAGCTCTGTTTTATCAGAAAATTCAATAACCAATATCATTGTATGTCAGATTTCTAATGGATATATGCAGTAGTTTGTACTTTCATGAACAACATTCTTCTTGCAATTTGAGAGAAAGTTACTATTTTCTTAAAAGTAGCATTTAAAGCTTCTCTGAAAGTAACTAACCGTATTTTTCAACTTTTTTTTTCATGTTCCTTGGGTAATTTTTCATGCTGTGGTTCTTTGGTTATGACGTATCTATAAATAACCTTACAACAGTAACGCTAATGCACAGATATTTCCGTTGTTCTAAAACAAATGGCATTAGCGTGCATGTAGCGCGTCCTACTTTTACACATTACCGTCAGCTTTTTCTGCCTGAAGTTTATTTTATTTAATGAATTTTGTTCACAGGTTTCCATACGACCGCAGGTTGGAGGTTCCAGAAAGTTTCATAGCTACCTTTCTTCCTAACAGCAAATACAGCTTCAGGTCCAGGTAAACGAGCAGTACCTGTTATTCCTCATTTTACTGCATTTGCTCCATTTTTAAAGCAAAGAGTATATATCACTGACCAGCGGATTACCGTCCTATTTGGAAGACTTGTAAGGTAACAACACCTTGATCAGTTGATTTCGAAAAGTAAGCAAAGATTTTATGTCCCGTTCCGCATATAGTGAGTGTATGGAGTTTTAGGGTCCGTCGACAGCTAGGTCATTTGGGCCCGTCCCGCATATATCAGTTCAATTACGATTTAAACTTGAATTTAAATAGGCGAAATTTTGATAGATAGAGTCAACATGAAAAGTTCAATGCCATAGCCGGGATTTGAACCACGGATTTCCTGGTTTCCGTTCAGTCGCTCTAACCCATGGCCGACGTACCGTCCTGACATTAAACTCTCCAGTTGACTGGTATATTACCCCGGTATGCGAGAGCGCCTTGAGAGTCCTAAAACTTTTCGGAAGCCATCTTTTAAGATAGAAAAAAATTACAAAGTACAGTATGCTATCCATTTCTTTTCGCACCAAGATTGTGACTTGTTTAGTATGTTAGTGGTAGTTGTGTATGTAGTATGTTGTGACTTGTTTAGTGGTAGTGACTGAGACGTCAGCTCCGTCAGCTCTAACAGCCAAATATGCCCCCGAACGAAAAGCAGGTTAGCGTGTGACGTCACCGCGCTGATTTCTGCTGCCCAAGATGAAGGAAACAGTTTGTGTGATGGGGTTTCGACAGCGTAGGAAAGAGAGGAAAACGTATCAGGTATTAATAATATGTACACTTATATCTTGGATATATCCCTGTGATGAGAAATTGATAATATACAAATAACAATTTCTATTTATAAACTACCAGTCTTTATTTACTTTTTTATATCTAAAATTTAAGTTTCCTCATTTAGCCAGTTTAATAAAACATTCCTCAGCTCCTGTTAATAAGAGTGAGTGTGTGGTGTTTAAGGGCCCGTCGACAACAAGGTCATTTGGGCCCCCCTGTTAATAAGATGAAGAAGGAAACCTAATGAAATAATAAATGAGATGCTGAGAAAGGCCACGATTCATTTCGCCAACCTAGCACTCATCTAAGAGCCGTGGAAAACTGCGACATATCGCTAGATGTGGTTGAACCTCTTGAACTCGAATCGTACACCTTACCGCACCGCAGTATTCTTACGAAGTTAAAATCTGCTATTGCTTCCTGGCACCAGCAAGGGATCTTTCTCCTGATTTGATGGATATTGCAGGATATTCTGGACTAAAGTGGTCTCTAGAATAAAATGAGTAGCTATTTTATTGGAAGAAGTGGTTATACAAACCGATCTGTGTGTAAACGTTATGTTGGACAGTTGTCGCGAATTCTCAACATGTCCAGTAAGGTAAACGAGAGTGAATCGGATCAATGTTTTGAAAACCTATCAGCAAATTCCCATTTGTTACGTAAATATGAAAGCTTTTATATTATTTTGAAACCTGGAAACTCTAGATTACGTCAAATGCTAGGTTCCTCGATAAAGAAATTTCTTTATACTTCCGCTTTCATTTTTATTTCGAGAGGAAACTAGTCCTAATTACCCGCAATTGGAGGATGAATGGGATGGACAAAGCGGACGAATCGGAATGGAAAGAACAACGGTGGAACATTTACTTACAGTACGCATAATATATATTATCTTTATGCTTATCACACATATTTTGCACATATGAATTGCTTCTTTCCCATAGCATACACACAGATTTGGTGGTACCATTCTCAATTTTTCGGGCTCATTTGAGCATCATTTTACCCACTCCATTCTCGTTCGATATGACTTAACGTTGGAGGACATAAATAAAAATATGTGAATCCCCAACCTAACCTCAATCCGCTTCCTCCGCTGCTGTAGTGGTATTTATTTTTGCCCGTTTGCAGCACTGATTAACTATCATAACGACCAGGAGGATTATAAATGTAAGAAAGTCTGTATTTTCTTATTGTGCAAGTTGCTGGAGTAATTTCACTGCACGTTCGTTATAAATCTATCTTAAACGAAGTTAAAAAGTAACAAAATGCCAGAAAAGGAGCAATTACCTCCTTTACGGAAAGGAAGCCCTATTTCTCACTTGGACTGAAGAAACACAATCGTATTACACATTTAACTGTCACAGGTAATTAAGATCTTCCCATACAAAGATAATCCCAACACAACGGTGCACTATCCTCTCCTAGGGAGCAGATTTTGAAAAACTAATCCGAGTCGACCGCCAAACCGAATCACCCGTGCTTAGCTTATACTCTATGACGAAGGTAAAAGAAGCAGCGGACATACGGTATGCTTAGGTCTGATAGCGACACCATGCTTGGACTTAGTAGTGCAGCTTAAGCTTTTAATGAGATTTTCAGCAAATGTATGGACTTCCTTTTAATGTCCAAGGGAGCATACTTTCAATAGGCATGGCAACTGGGTTGGCAGTTGTGGTCAGAGTAACTACAGTATCAGTGAGATTCTTTAAATCTTATACCCTTGTTACTCACTTAACGTGGGTTACGTTGAAATCACCACCATTCGCTGTGAAATAACACAACTGCGGAGCAATGCTCAAGCCTAATCTGTATCTGCATAACACTGATAGAAGTAGATGGAAGTTATGAAGCAGTTATGGATATTCATCACACCATGCAGTTGGTGAAGCCACTTGAAGACGTTTGATTTTTTTTTTTTTTTTTTTTTTTGAAAAGATCTTTTAGCTTAAAATATTTAAGTGATTCTTCATGCCCCTGCAGCTAACATTAAGTCTTTTCTCAGACGTTCGGTCTCGGACTTATGTCGAAACTTTAAAGACGTTCCAGAATGGGAAACGGGAATAAAATAATTAGATAATATTGTCACTCGAGCGTCGGAACACCCTATAGACTGGGCAAGCAGCAGACGGGTCGGTGTTCGCCCCGCCCCCTCGTTTGTCTTATAGCGTTAAGAAGGGATGGCTGGGACAAAAAACATCACTGCGCCGTCTCTTTCTGTTCCACCTGTGTTCTCGAACTTACGGGAAATTTCATCTAATGAAGAACCTTCCAGATCGGCAAGCGGACCCTATATAAGCTACACGTCGTGCAAGAGGAGTTAGTGAGTCAAACAGTCAGTTCTTGGTGTAAGAATGCAGTGCTAGTGTACGACGAGAAGACTGTGTGAGACCATCGGAAGATTGTACGTAATTACGAGTGCAAGTGAAATTGTAACGGACGAACTGGTGAATCGTAATTGTGTGCATTACGTAATTCTGTATAATTGGCAAGAGTTTAACTGTAAGTCGGTGGAAATAAAGAACATTTTTGAGTGGTGTAATTGGACTTTTCATTTCACGAACCCACAAAGTCACAATATAATTTAAAATCTTCTTTTAACTATATTGGATTCCAAAACCATAAACCTGACCCACTTGTTTTAAAATAAACACATTATTTTAACTTTTACGTAACTTTGCCGAATGATTTAACGTCCTTGTTCACTTATGTATCTAGACATCCTACTTCTACAATATGCAAGCTTCTACTAAACTCATCCCCTCTATTGATTTTGTTCACCGTTGTACTTAGCAACCATTTCATTACATTTAAAGTCTGCATTGCATACTAAATATACATATCTTCTTTCTTTTTTCATACACTGTTTAAATATTCTCACTTGTTTATCGCAGAAATGTTTTAACACTTACACGATTTGATCGTAAATCATAATGATCAATAAATAAATGCCTTTAAATGTATTCCAAAATTAATACTTATTTTTCCTGGGGCTTAAACTTATTACAAATAATCAGTCTTAAAATACCGTTTCAATTATATGGATTATCTCCTTGAGGGTAAACGAAGCAACAAATCCAGATGCTTTGGCAAATCGCGTTTTTGCCACTCCCATTCTACATGCTCAAATAATATTTAAATTAGAGCATGTGCGTGATATTGAATTTAATACGACCTAAGTAAATTCTGTTATGTTATATTAAAATACCCTCTCGGCCCAATTTCGGACTTTAAGCAATTTTTAAAACGATTCCTATGAAAACTTTATCTTTCTACCTGCCTCAGGTTAATCGCAGACGTAATTTGCAGTTGTATTTTCATTATTATGTATAGATAAGTGTGACAGATTGAACTGAGTCAAAGGTTCCAGACGTTCAAAATATTACTGACGTTAGAATTTCATTGAGTTTCCAATGCTAGCGTAAGAATTGAATAGCGGCACCAATTTAAACAATTACGTATAAAGGGGTGAAAGCTTCAAAAGAATTAAGGCATATTTCGGAAATGGCTATCATAAGAGTTATTCTAGACAAAATGTTTATACTTTTTAAAGCTCCATAATTTTTGTGCAGTTAAGCTTTGTTTATCTCTTATGATTTACTTGGTATACAAAGATGGTATAAACTTACTTCGTGTACTTCAAAAGCTACTCCATGAGATTAAAAATGTAATTTTTTGTAAGTATGTTTAAAATATCAAATAGGTAGATTTTATCTAAATCATCAATGAGATTCCTGAGATAATAAAATTTTGAAGTTTTCCCTTGTTAAGTGTCTAAAGAATGGACAGGGTGGGCCAATTTCTTAAAACTCTCCATCATAACTTGAATAAATAGTTTGATATTTATTTCACATTTGCTTTTGAGATATGCTACTTGTATGGATATGTGCGAGCGTTCCTGTAAAGTGCCTTTATTTTCTTAAAGTTGATGGCATATATTTCTAGTAAAATATACCAGTCAAGGTTTGGGATTGAATGCAGCGCATACGCTTCATACAAGTGAATAATAGAGGAAGTAAAAATAAATTCTTTATTAATTCTGAAATTAAAGGAAACGAGGAACAAAGGGAGAAGCATAGAGAAGTGAGTAATTTATATCTCAGAAGAACAACTTTGGGTGAGGTCGTGGGTTCTGATAGTTTAGTTCCAAATTAAAATGAATGAGATACGGGGCTTGTATGCATTTCGTGAGTCAGGTTTCTAAAAAAGAAACTTTGGAGTCTGAGGACAGGAAATTACGTATAAATCTTATGTAAAGAAGCAAAAACAAAAACGAGGGAATCGAAGCCGCAACCTCTAGTGGTTATAAATTATCGCTGCACTGCCTCAGTTTCCTTTATATGAACGTTGGAAAGTTTAAGTTTTAGAAAATTAAATATATATCGGGTCAAAAATGGCTATGAAAGTCCTGGAACCACAAGATTATGTGGTTAATTTTACTTTCCCGTTCGGATTTCTGAAAAGGAAACATTAGTACTCATCAGTTAACAATGATTTCGATAATTTTAGTGGCAAGAAAGCTCTGCAAAAATGCAGGTATCAAATATCTTGGAAAATTTATTTCTTCTATCAAATATTTTCGATGTTTTTCGAACTGATAGGGATTATAAAGGAACATCTCGGAAATGTTTGGCCGCCTAACAATTAGCGCCATAAGTTGTATTCTTGAAAGAAATATACTATTTTAGTTCTGCTAAATAGGTGTAGCATGAATCCTATTTCTTAAGGTTCATAAATTTGCTGAAGTTAACAAGAATGAAAAGAACTTCAGAACCTCTTCACAGAAAGGCTAAAGCACAAACTTGGGATTGAAATGTATTAAACATGCCATGTTTGAGAAAATCAAAATATTCTGAAAAATTCCAAGGAAAGTGGTAATTTGGCACGTGGATATTTTCTTGAAAATCTTTGTTTGGCAGCATTGAAATACACTAAACTTAGATGTCAAGTTTCATATTTAACGTATGATGTTAAGCTGGTCATATCCGCCCGCCAACACCACACACCCACCGTTCTTCCTTCCTCAGCCACCTACTTCAACAGTCTGTTCCTTTTCCCGCTAGCGTCAACACCATATTGCAGTTATGCCAAAAACCTGTATACCAAGCTCTTCTGCAATTTCTTCAGGAAAGGGATCTACAGATCTAGTATCCTCCCATCCTCTTAATTTTCCTTTCATTATTATTTTTTAATTGTTCCATTTATACCCCGCCTTTAACTACAATGGTCATATCGGCGGCTGTTCTCCTTTGGAACACGTTGAAGGTGTTAACTCGTAAACGTTAGGTTTTAATCATTAGATCACGCACACATTCACACTCTCATTCATACTTCCAGACTCTGGGGAAGATGAGGAATTATCTTGGATGGAGAAATACCCCACCCCGACCGCCGGGAATCGAACCCGGGACCACTAGCACGGCAGGCAGGTGCTCTACCGTTTGAGCTACGGGGCCAGCCATTATTTTTCTTATTTTTCCCTTCGATGGCCATATGGGATTTTATGGAAGGACCCCCCCCCAAAAAAAAATACGCTTCCCACACATATACACACACGTATTTTCTTAAAAATGCTTTCTTAAGAAAATACGTGTGTGTATGTGTGTGGGAAGCGTTTTTTTGGGGGGAGGGGGTCCTTCCATACACACACGTATTTTCTTAAAAATGCTTTCTTCTTAGATTCAGAGTGCCAGATTTATTATTATTATTATTATTATTATTATTATTATTATTATTATTATTATTATTATTATTATTATTATTATTATTATTATTATTATTATTATTATTATTATTATTATTATTATTATTATTATTATTATTATTATTATTATTATTATTATTATTATTATTATTATTATTATTATTATTATTATTATTATTATTATTATTATTATTATTATTATTATTATTATTATTATTATTATTATTATTATTATTATTATTATTATTATTATTATTATTATTATTATTATTATTATTATTATTATTATTATTATTATTATTATTATTATTATTATTATTATTATTATTATTATTATTATTATTATTATTATTATTATTATTATTATTATTATTATTATTATTATTATTATTATTATTATTATTATTATTATTATTATTATTATTATTATTATTATTATTATTATTATTATTATTATTATTATTATTATTATTATTATTATTATTATTATTATTATTATTATTATTATTATTATTATTATTATTATTATTATTATTATTATTATTATTATTATTATTATTATTATTATTGTTATTATTATTATTGTTATTATTATTATTGTTGTTGTTGTTGTTGTTATTGTTGTTGTTATTGTTGTTATTGTTGTTGTTATTGTTGTTGTTGTTATTGTTGTTGTTATGGTTGTGGTTATGGTTATGGTTATGGTTATGGTTATGGTTATGGTTATTATTATTATTATTATTATTATTATTATTATTATTATTATTATTATTATTATTATTATTATTATTATTATTATTATTATTATTATTATTATTATTATTATTATTATTATTATTATTATTATTATTATTATTATTATTATTATTATTATTATTATTATTATTATTATTATTATTATTATTATTATTATTATTATTATTATTATTATTATTATTATTATTATTATTATTATTATTATTATTATTATTATTATTATTATTATTATTATTATTATTATTATTGTTGTTGTTGTTGTTGTTGTTGTTGTTGTTATTGTTGTTGTTATTGTTGTTGTTATTGTTGTTGTTATTGTTGTTGTTATTGTTGTTGTTATTGTTGTTGTTATTGTTATGGTTATTGTTATTGTTATTGTTATTATTATTATTATTATTATTATTATTATTATTATTATTATTATTATTATTATTATTATTATTATTATTATTATTATTATTATTATTATTATTATTATTATTATTATTATTATTATTATTATTATTATTATTATTATTGTTATTATTATTGTTATTATTATTGTTATTATTATTATTGTTATTATTATTGCTATTATTATTATTATTATTATTATTATTATTATTATTATTATTATTATTATTATTATTATTATTATTATTATTATTATTATTATTATTATTATTATTATTATTATTATTATTATTATTATTATTATTATTATTATTATTATTATTATTATTATTATTATTATTATTATTATTATTATTATTATTATTATTATTATTATTAGTAGTAGTAGTAGTAGTAGTAGTAGTAGTAGTAGTAGTAGTAGTAGTAGTAGTAGTAGTAGTATTAGTCAGAGTAGTAGTAGTAGTAGTAGTAGTAGTAGTAGTAGTAGTAGTAGTAGTAGTAGTAGTAGTATTGGTAGTAGTAGTATTGGTAGTAGTAGTATTGGTGGTAGTAGTAGTAGTAGTAGTATCATTATCATTTACTTTAAATCCCATTTAGTTTCTATTTTTAAAATTGAATTTACTGTATGCAGTGCTGTTGAATTTATTTCACTTGCAGCATTAGATATTTTGTTGAACAAAAGAAAACCTCGGTGACAACTTCGTCTATTTATAAAGTTTAAACCCAACCTGCATCGTCCGATGTTATGAAATGAACAGCTATCTCCATTTCCAGCTATGATTATTAAGTATATAGTTTTGTTTTTCATATCAGTTTAAGCTTCTCTAGTGCAACATTTCAATGGGTAGAATCTCCAGCGCAGAGTCTGTGGATAATATAGTTCGATATGCTTTTACAGTAATCTGAATGAAGCTCCATTGAACGTGAATTAGTTTGTTGTGAAGCAGACGCTTATCATAACACTTTCATAAAGCCGAGTGCAGATATAAACAATGCACAAAACCGAATATTGTTTTAGACATGCATATGGTACGGTAGCGCACAACCTTTCACTCACAATCTCACCATAAACATCGAAGCGTAAAGTTGCGTAATAAGTCTATACATCAACTTCCAAATTAATTCAGATTTAAATCCATCAAATTATTGATGCTGCAACATATGTAGCAAGAAGCACATAATATACTGAGTAGAAATCACAGAGAAACTAACAATTTGGATAGGCAATGCAATTAAAACAAATACTATAGTAAATACCCACATTTCTGGCCTATTTTGAGTCTTCTGGCTTCTGACAGAGAGATAGTAGACCAAAGGAAAGGGAACCAAAATTAAATTACACTCGCGAAACTAAGTTTAGTAAATGAAATTAAAACTGAAACAAGTCCATTCTGCTTAGACTGGAATTCTGGCAACGGTGTACGAAAATATTGACAACAAAATGTATTGTAGATAATATATGGGACAGAATGTCTAACGTTATATCTGATGCTTTATGCTTGGACTCGGTAATTCTATACACGCAGTTTCTCAGTTAATTCTAGTTATATGGACAAGAAATATTACTAAACCTACAAAGCTACTTTAACAGTTTGGGCGGTCAAATTCCCTTAAGCTGAAACTCTATTATTCGATTCAAATGTTAAGTCAGTTTTACTATATGGTTTTGAAACTTGGAAAACAGCCAAGCATTGGAAGGAAATTACAAGTCTTTGTAAACCATTGTCTCAGAAATATCATAGCCACAAAAAAAAAAAAAAAAAAAAAAAAAACAACTTTGAGAAATAGTAGATCAGCGCGAAATCTCTAAGGAAATTAAATTTAGAAAACTGATTGGTCATGTTTTGAGGAGAGAAAATTACATAAAAATGGCATTTGATTGGAAACCCAAGGGACTGAGTAGGCATATAGAAAGACCTAGGACAACGAGTTTTAACTCGGTCAGAGATGAAGTGAAACAGGCATGGAAAAGCTGGCATGAAATTGAAGTTTTGGCAAGCAAAAGAGTTCGATTGCGTGCGTTTAAGACCCTATGCTTCCCTGTGGAGTGACCAGGACTATTACTACTTACTACTACATAACAGTTTGGTGACCACAATGGCATTTTATAAAGAACAAAAAGACAGAATATGAATTTAAAACGCAGACAGGACTTAGGATTCCAGTTGAAATGAAGGCTCACCAACTTTTAATATTCTATATAAGGGTTCTTTATGACCCGGTCCTAATCATGAATATGCATAGTGACTACTGTGTGTACATCGGGAAGTTTTCTGTTATGAAATTCTCATTACATACTCACGAGTAATAGTAACATGCATTATAATGAGCACTAACCTTGTTATAAGTAATGTCCATATGCATAAAAAATTGTTTTAAAAGTTTAGCAGCTGTAGAATACAGTATTTTGAAACACACACTTGCTACGCAAACGTCTTAAAGGGCGTCTTTGGAGGACGCTGGAATCATGTAGCAATTTCCACATTTTCCTTCGTTAGAACAATATTTCGCTTTTTAGATTCAGCAAGTCCATTGTACTAAGTTTATTAATCAAACATCTGACACACACACACACACACACACACACACACACACACACACACACACACATACACACATACACACAAACCAGTTGAGTCAGCCGCGCCTTATTTGTTTGGAAGGCAGGCCACACATCAAACGGCGTGTGAGCCTTCCTCCAGTTTTGCGCTTACTAAACTGTATTGCTTTACGTTCCTAGAGAGAGGAATGCGCAGAATTCACAGGCTTAGTGGCTTAAGGGACAAAACGTACTGCTCACTAAAGTAAACCTCAAAAACATACGACTCCTTTACTGAGAGCGAATTATGGTTTTCAGCTTATTTTACAAACATTTTATTAGAGTATACACGTCAAAGTAATTCAGTAAACGCTTCGGAAAAAAATACACCTATCATATGAATACACTAAAAACGTGAGCTAAATAGAAAATGACGGATTCTTGTTCTTTGCGCAGATGTTGGCTGCCAAAAATTAGGAAAAAAATAGGGACACGCCTCTTCCAACATGGACCTGTACAGTCAAAACGAACATATTATTAAGCAACGGTTTACTTGTATTTTCTATTAAACAAAGTCTGTGCATCTCAATTAACATGCACAAGAGCTTTAGCCATTTAAGTAATAGAATAAAAACGCCCAGCAAGTGATTAAACCCGTCTTACAAGGCTAAACCAAGCACAAAAACTCACGAGGTGGCAATTGCATAGCGCCAGGCATACACGTCGTACTATTGAACGGAGAACGTGTTTTCAGTCAAGTCCCGAAAAAGCTCAATAGGATTATGACCTCATCTGTGCCCTAACCCACCAATGGAACAGCTTCGAGTCTCAGTATTGTAATTATTTTTTTTATGTTCATCAAAACTTGGAAATCGAATTCACAATAATTTAATTATAAAGTCCCCGAGGACGTGCATTACCCAAGAAGGCCATCAGTTCGACCACTTGCTTCGTTAGAGGAGTCGTGTTCCAGGAATAGAAAAAATGTCATTCCAGCGCCACAAAATATACCAATTTGAAAAGACATTTTCTTAAAGAACAATAATTTTATTTCTGCAAAATTGTGTTTAACATCCACGTTAAACTCTGATACTGTAATTTCCTTGTTTCCTGTGTTAAAATGTGTGTAAATGATCCTTATTGAAATTGCATCTACCTATAGGTGTGTTTAAATAACTATCTACTTTTACTTCACATATAAAGGAACATAAAAATACTATAGAATATAAATAAAACATTACGTGGTAAAAAAATTAATATACTTACGCAGAGGATTTGAACCACCTTCACAGTAGACAAACGACTTGCGCTCTTCTAACTGAGCCACGTATGAGACAAACATCCCGTTTAACATGAAGTATTCACTTGGTTTCAGTGGACATTTTCAGACCTGCAAACGCCAGCTGTATAATTACGAATATACTACAGGCGATGCGATAACATCTATCATGAGTGTTTAACACAGTATATATATATATATATATATATATATATATATGCCTATGCATGTGTGTGTGTGTTTGTGTGTGTTTGTGTGTGTCAGGAAGCATCTAATAACTCGTCTCAACGTTTATCAATATGACTCGAATTTTATAAATGATCATCGTTCTTCTTGGCAATACATGGAACGACATCGAAAAATGTGTAACAACGGAGTTGTTTACATACACGAAAGTCAGTGTACGTACACTCAGTTTAAATGCAATAATGTCTGCTGCGCAGCAACGTGTGTTACATCGGCAGGGGTGAGAACTCATGTATAACATGATGTGATATTGTGACAAGGAGAAAGAATGGATAATCAAAGTCCCTTTGCCAAGTGACAAAACGGGCGGTTGCAGTGGTAATGTACATTTGGGTATGATAAACAATTAATCGGCTAACTTTTCTTATTAGATACACAGGTCCCACGTGCTCTAGTTCTGTTTCGCCACTTACTGTACGCCAGTAACTGATATTTCGCTGGATAGAGTCAACATGAAAAATTCAATGCCATGGCCGGGATATGAACCACCGATCTTCTGGTTTCCGTCTAGTCGCTCTAACCCATTGTGCTACCATGGCCAACGTGACGTCCTGACATTTAATTCTCCATTTGACTCCTATTTCCCCGGTAGACCTGTAGGGGCTCTCGCATCCGAGATACACCGTTTGTGGCGACTTACTATCATAAGTACTTGAGTCTCAGGCTTCATCATTTAACTACTATTATTTTAGTTAATTGATGGAAATTAATCATTTCTTCACACTAGCCTAATATAGGCTAAGGTTTTTGATGCATAGAGTCAACATGAAAAATTCAATGCTACCAATGCATACATTAAATTCTCCTTGTGACTCGTATATTATCCCGGTAGACCACTAGGGGCTCTCGCATCCGAGGTACACCGTTTGTGGCAACTTACTATCGCAAGTACTTGAGTCCCAGGCTTCATCATTTAACTCTTATTACTTTAGTTAATTGATGGAAATTAATCATTTCTCCACACTAGCCGTATATAGGCTAAGGTTTCTGATGGATAGAGTCAACATGTGTCAAATGGAGAATTTAATGTCAGAACGGCACGGTGACCATGGTAGCTCAATGGGTTAGAGCGACTGGACGGAAACCAGGAGATCCGTGTTTCAAATCCCGGCATTGGCATTGAATTTTTCATGCTGACTCTATCCATCAAAAACCTTAGCCTATATACGGCTAGTGTGGAGAAATGATTAATTTGCATCAATTAACTAAAATGATATTTCGCTCTTCTAGTAAACAAGCAAGCGAATGTAGCGCTCGTCACTGAAGGTCAATATGCCTCAACGCTCTGCCATATTGTAGATAATAGTAATGTATTATACAAGTGGATAAAAGAGAGTTTATCCATGAGTAGAACAATTTATAGCTTGACTCGAAGGGTTGCATTTTGAGTTCTACGACTGGATAACCGAGGTTTGTAGACTTGCATAATCCTTTATTTTACCCTATAGATACGATAAATTAATATATGACAAATATTCAGTTAATGATTTTATAACAGACAGCAATAAATTAAATAAGGGATAAGGCACTGAATTGCGGCATACTTATGGTTATAAAATATGCTAGGCCATGTATGTGTATTAACCTCACAGATCTTGTATGCCGATGTCTATAGATGGTTGCCGTAATCGCCCGTCACCCCAACATAAGTCGCCTAGGGCCTCATGCGGTTACCTTTACCTTTATGAATGAATACTAATTTTGTTTTTATTGTTGCTATTTTCCGTAAACTAGTCAAATTGATTAAGTTTATGTATACATTAAAGAATAAAATTGATGTTGCTGTTAAAGGGTTATAGAAAATCTGTAGTTATCAACCATTATTTACCTATTTGTCCCACCCATTACCGGAGGAACGAGTGAACTTTGTTACTTTATCCCAGTCGTTGCCCTAATAACTATCACTTTGATATAAAGTGCAAGTTTTCCTCTTTTCGTATGTGTAAGTTTTCTTTCTCCATAACAACGCCGTCTACTACAGGTACCTGTAGGATAAAAATTCTTTATTCAAGGGTGTATTTTTGGGCAGTCATTTCAGTGGGCCAATATCATAACAACCCAACAAGAATCCGAATACTCTAAAAGTAATTCATACACAACAAGATTTTTAATAAGTTTTAACTTTGTGTTACACAATGAACAAAAAGCACAACATAAGGCAGTAACTAACTGGCAGTTCCATAGGTGATAAGTGTAGCCTTGTGTGGGTGATTCAGTGGAATCTATCTCAACTGAACCTTGCAGAGGAATGCCGAATATAAACGAATCAGGTATACTGCAATCGTGATCGGGTATTTTCAATCTTACGGTACTTTATTGTAAAATATTTAAATATTGGTAATATATACATTTGACTACTTTGTAGACTTCTCTACGATTAAATTTGAGCTTCATTTTTGTGATTCAAGGAGGCAAGTTTTACGATTTTTCTGCATTTCATATAGGACGCAAAAAGCTGACTGCCTCATAAAAACACTCATAAGAAGAAAGATTAATAGGGGAGGTAGACAGCTGTACCAGTGTGAAGTAGATCATCACATTTAAGATACGTTAGTCTTGTCTCGTGGGTAGATGGTTCCTCCTCCACCTCTCTCACTCTAATGTTTCCGCAGACCTGGCGCCAAATGGCATACTTCTGGAAATCATCCAACTCAGATTTTGGCTCTAATACGCACCTTACCTTTCGCTGATTTCCCAATATTGTAATTGATTCAGCTGAGTTCTATGATCGTTTTCTCATGCTCATTTATCATTCCATTTCAGTGGAGCCATCGCCCTTTTTGTTTTAGCTTTTTTATGTTAATACATTATACCTCGCACTAGAGAAGTGGATGATACGTTCATTGTTTAAGAGGGAAGAGGGAAGTTTGCAGTGTCCGAGGAAAATCAGAACAAAGCAGGAAGAATAGATAAACCGGTCGCGTGATCTAAATACTTTAAGGTTGTTTTAGGAAAAGTTTCTTCTAATCGTGGCCCACTAACCACCCTCCCCTTTGCCTTGATTAGCTAATGTACAACTTTGAATGGTTATCTACAAGCTATGTGCAAAGAAAGCTTAGGCGACAAAGCAATACAAACACTCATTATAAATAAACGTGTTTTTCGCATCCTAAGATGCAGGTTTTAAAAAGAAGGATGCTATGTCCATTTTAAAGTAGACTTACCAAACCTGTATTCCAAGTCCACATAAACGTAAACACCCTTGAAGGATATAATTTTCGTCAGAAGTGCTTCTTTTTCTCTTGGTAGAGGACCCAGTTCTGTTTATTTTATGCTCCTTTATTCTTTATGATATTTTAGGAGTCGGGTGAGGGAACCACGACTATGGATCAGACAGAAATCTAGCGTAGGGCGATTCCGGACCCCGGAATGAGAATGAGGGAAGAGATGAATGGTATGACGGCGAGTTGGAATAAAATATAGATTATAATGGAGCAAGTGGTAGAATGTTGGTGGGGGAAACCGAAGGTCCTGGAGAAAACCCACCCAAGCGCCACTAAAAATCTCACTTTGCGGTCGCCTGGAATCGAACCTGGGCGGCCTTTGTGAGAGTCAAGCGGTCCAACCGTTTGGCCACGGCACGACCTCTGAAAAACTAAAAAATGATAAATATTAAATAAATATAGAATAAATGATTAGTTTTATGAACACACATATGTGTTAAGAAAATCAATATTACTATTTCTTAATTTTCAAGTCCTCAGTTGCAATACTAAATCCTGTGGGAAAATGAATGAACGAAGGTCTAAAATAATTCTCAAATGATCCCGGAATTTTGAGAGCTTAAACTTAACCGACATTTCTCTTATAATAAAAAAAAAAATGCCAGATTGAGAAATACTTTCTAGAAACTGATTAATAATAGACCACAATTGTCAAGGCAACAATGGAGTGTGGGTTACCAACACTTCTGTTGCGTAAGGTTATGGTATCTTAAAATTCAGAAGGTTCCGAGTCCAAATCTTGCGCAGCTAGTTCATTGATGCGTTTCTTTCCGATTTTTTTTTTCCTTATTCCGAGAAACTTTCATTTGAGTATCATTTCAATCATTAATCGTCCATTATAATGTACCCATTTAAAGGACTTTCAACTAGATTTAACTATTTATATACTCCTGGAACTGAGATAATGAAAATTTCACTTTAATTTTTTATTACCTTTCAGACTAATTTACGGTCTCCAAAGGTGTTCAATTTCGTTTCAGTTTCAGAAACACCCTGTATATTTGTTTCATAGGGTTATGAAAATTTAAATTTGCCTTTTGTCTTTCTATATATGAAGAAAAATTTAGATAAGTAATTAATGAATCCACAATAACCCATTTTATGAAACAAGTCAATGAGAGTGATTAGTCTATATGACAGTGAAGGGATGCGGGACATAATCAAACAACAGGATAAGTACTTTTAGCATCACTTAGGGAGAATATTATATCACGTAAAAGTTGTCATCTTATTTCCAATTATCAACATGAAGGGGTTTGAAAGTCATAAGTGAAGTAGGTACATTAACAGCCCGGTTTGGAAGGAAAAGATCCACAGAATTTATTCAGTTATTAGTGTATAACTGTCAATGAGGAAGCTGAGACTCGTTTGTTCTATGAGCTATGTCAAGAAATCTAATAATCTCACTATAATTCATGCAAACATTGTAAGAAATTAGAAAAAGTTTAATAAGTATTCATTTAAATGCCTTTCACCAAATAGCAACGAAATCTAACCTCAATATTCCATACATTATTCCTTTTTTTCTCTGTCATGGAACAATAGCCTGTAGCAGTTCCTCAAAACAGGACTGCTGGTGTTCCAGTGATGCTGGTTATCATCATCATCATCATCATCATCATCATCATCATCATCATCATCATCATCATCATCATCATCATCATCATCATCATCATCATCATCATCATCATCATCATCATCATCATCATCATCATCATCATCATCATCATCATCATCATCATCATCATCATCATCAACATGGTCATGATTATCATTACTACTAAACTTGGGCGGCCAGATCACGAGGAACGGCAGAACAGAGTGCGGGATCCCTGTCTGTCCAGTTTGAAACTCCCCAATGACAGATGTTATAGTGCGCTCTCCTCCAAACTTCATGTTAGCATATGTAAGTAACTCACTACAGACTGCTCGCCTCGGTAGCGTAGATGGTAGCGTGTCTGCCTCACGTTGAAGAGGCCCCGAGTTCAGATCTCGGTCAGGGTGAGTTACCTGGATAAGGTTTTTCCAGGGTTTTCCCTTATCCTGAAAGAGGAATGTCGGGTAACTCTAAGTTCTATGGATCCTGGGCTCATTTGAACATCATTTCACCCATTCCATTCATCGTACGAAATGACTAAACGTTGGAGGACGTAAAATAGCAACAACAAAAGATCCTCACTACAGACTGCCCCTTTTGGGAGATACGATTTACGGAGATCATACTTTTGCCCCGTCCTACGTGACCGAGACTGACACCGACGTATATATCGGTATTAGTTGGTTCCTTCAGAATTGTAAGACAAACATGCAGATCAAAGTTGAAGTGAAGTAGAGGTACAGGAAGTATGGGGGATGTAATTAATCTTCATACCACATGCCTAGCAACCCATGGAAATGCCCGAAAAGTGGAAGGGTCTGCTGCGGAAATTGAAACCACAACCTCCCGAATGGTTGTCTCACTGTGTAATTTGAAGATGGGCATTTAGATAACCATTTCTAGTTTCGAAAACTATTTATTTTAAGAACTATCTGTGCACATGAAAGTCAAGGATTTAATCTAATTAAAATTAAAAGAAAAACAGAAAATGTTCATATTGTTTGATTTGCCAAATTTCACCGGTTAAATTACCCTAGTAATTGCTATAACACACAACCACGCAAAGGTCTAAAACCTTGCTATATATTACACTGAACTATTAGGTACCATACTTACTGATAGTTAATATGAAAATCCTTTCTGACAATGGCTTCACAGTATCCGGCTAAGCTCTCTAAACAAATAATGTATAGCATCGTCAAAGCAAATAACGTTCATATTTTCACAGTTTTCCACGTCATTGAGTAAAACGTTTCGTAATAAATAGGGGAACGAAAAAGAGGCAATAGATCTGTGCCTCAAGTCAACAATAAACGTCCAAAATGTCAAATGCAAGTTTTCACAAGGAATACGTCATCAATCAGGGGATTCCTATATTAAGCATCACTGAGTACTGCGTATATAAGGCAAATACTGTTTCCCTTGAAGCTCCCGTTTTTAGTGACGTAATAAAGAGGAGAGAGAAAGAGAGCAAGAGATAGAGAGAGAGAACCAGAGAGGGAGAGAAAAGCCATTAATATTGCATGATATTCCCAATTTTCTAGCAGCTTTGCTGCCATAGGAAACTGTTTTAACATATTTTGATATAGGGCAGGGTTATTAAAGAGAACTTATAAAAGGATCGCCTCGCGGTTATCGAATCTACAAACTTCTGAAACTGAACGGCTGACATGCTCATTAATCCAGTTAACTATATATGAATTTTGGTAACATCATTAAAAGTGTTTGATGTTGAAACAGAGGCAGCTGTGAAATAAAAGATGAATACAAATTTGAATATGTTGGGTTAACTTTTAGTTTCTCTTTTGTGCTAGGCACAATTCACGTCATTTTACAATGTGCAGCTGTAAAACGTATTCCAGAGTTGATGATTAACTTTGTGCAGGCATGCTATATACAATCTCACATTCTGAATAAACAAAATGCTGCAAGCATTGGGACTTTAGTATAGGAAAAAAGGCATAATCAGTTCTAGGAAAGGACAAACCTTAACAATCGAAATTTTATCTAACAAGTATTTGTTTCGTTAATTGCACGAGTAATTCAACTGTGGACATACGTCAGGCATGAAGTAGGTATATGAGTTGCATAGGAAATACTAACAATGAAATCAGAATGAAATTGCTCCATTCATCAGCACACGTAATACACAGATTAGCAAAGTGTAATAAGTAGCTATGATTACAGAAATACTTGAATATGCTGAGCCAGTTTAACAAAGTAATACAAACTTAAAACAATAAGCAGACTAACAACATGTGTATAAACAAGCAATATTAACAACATAGTATAGCATGACGTTCAATTACTTATACATAACGAAGTGTTCTCGGTTCGGACATTATATACATGTACAATACTGCACCGTTTATTGATGGGAACATTTCTCTTTTTGGGTGCAAGCTTCAAATTTAGAACGGTTTTCGCTAATAGGATGCGAAAATTTCCGATCAGTTGACTGACATATTTAAACATATTACCAGACAGTAGACTCAAGGTAATTATTTCACCACAGACATGGTCTCGATGTCGAGAGGGAAGCATTCAAACTCTAACGAGAACTAATCTCATGGTCTATCCAGAGACACTACCTTCTGCCCATCAAATTTCCGAGGGATCCCATTGGACAACGAAGGGAAAATGTTTCAGGCTATATTGGTCACATATGTGATTCTCAACGAATTTTGTTTAGAAACGTTTCAATATCTGTAAACATTAAACTTTCTGTATATTTTTGTCCGCTTTTTGAGGTATGACACCACTGTCATTGGAAATAATGAAAGCTAGAGTTAATTATGGGACATGATGTTGCAGTCCTTGACACCGAAAGCCGAAAGAGGAATCATACACATTTTCTAGAGAGAAGAATGCGAATTTTATGGTCTGGGAGTTAACATAAAATCCATAGCCCTGGATTCGATTCCCTGCTGGTATTAGAATTGTTTCTTTATCTAAGTTTAAACTCCAACCTTTCTACTGTCTGGAAATACAAACGACAGTGTAAATGCGAGTGTATGAATTTAATGTTCATAAAGAAAACACAACGTATACAAATAAAAGATACAGAATAATAAAAATGGTTAACTACATTGTCGGTGTGTAGTTGTTCCGGAAAGTAAAGCTGCCAACATGACGACAGATGTTAAAGGTGGCGGATAAATGAAAACCATTTGATATAGGAGGGATAAATAGCATGTGCACTCCTTTACACCCTAGGGTGGTGTCAACATGACGAGCCTAATACCAAAAGTTTTTGTTAGTAAGATACTTCCGTTTATATGTAGCCGCCAGCGTTAAGAGTGATGATAAACCAACCAGCATATATGGCAAATGTTAAATTAACTTAATCGACTTATTACACTTAGATTTTGGTTAATAGTTATTCTTGTATCAAAAATATTAAGTGTTTTCCTTCATTCTGAGGGTAATAAACAGATGAATATGTAGTAAAATTATTAGTTTACCTACTATTCTCAAGTGAAGGAAGCAAATTTATTTCACCGAAAATGAAGGTTTTGAGGTAATATGAATGAAAAGAAGGTTTCTTTAAAAAGCGCGTGTGTGTGAACAATATGACTAAAAACCAAAAAATAGATTATAAATAAGCTGTCCATTTAAGGTCAGACTCTGACAGGTGTAACCACTTGGTTTACATGGTTAGATTTTCCTTATATTGAACCTTATACTATTAAACAAGCACACAAAGAACCTTAGCGAAAACCTACAATCCTGCTGGGAGCATATTAATGGAAATAAGACATGCAAACTAAGTACATACGCACATTTTATAAACGTTCAAAAATTATACATTAATCACAATGTATAATTCGAAGCGTTCACAATGAAGAGGTAAGGATAGCGCTTTAACCGGCGTCGATTATGACCTTCAATATATATATATATATATATATATATATATATGACTTTGTGGGTTCGTGAAATGAAAAGTCCAATTACACCACTCAAAAATGTTCTTTATTTCCAACGACTTACAGTTAAACCCTTGCCAATTACACAGAATTACGTAATGCACACAATTACGATTCACCAGTTCGTCCGTTACAATTTCACTTGCACTCGTAATTACGTACAATCTTCCGATGCTCTCACACAGTCTTCTCGTCGTACACTAGCACTGCATTCTTACACCAAGAACTGACTGACTCCTAACTCACTCCTCTTGCACGACGTGTAGCTTATATAGGGTACGCTTGCCGTTCTGGAAGGTTCTCCAGTAGTTGAAATATCCCGTAATTTCGAGAACAAAGGTGGAACAGAAACAGACGGCACAATGATGTTTTTTTCTCCCAGCCACCGCCTGTCACCACTATAAGACAAACGAGGGGGGGCGTGGCTAACACGGACCTCCCCTGCATTCCGCTCTCAGCTGCTTCTATAGGGTGTTCCAACGCTCGGGTGACACTGCTCCCTCCTCAAAGCTGGTCGTCTCGAACAGCACCATCGTAGCGTGGCAGGCGGTCCAGGTGCACCACCAGCATCTGCTCGGAGTCTCAGCCAGCAGTAGCGCTGCCGAAGTTTGGCAATCGTTTGGTTCGCTCCCAGGTGTCCTCCTGAAGTACCAGCGTGCACTTCCTCCAAGACTTCCGGGACCTTACTCCGGGGAAGTACCAACTGTTCTCTCTGCGTCTTCCCATCGGGTGGTTCCCATACCCGGAACAGCACACCCTCTCTGGTCTTCAACGAGTTCCATTGGGCCCAGTACGACCTGTAGGTGGCGCTCCTCGGTGCGATGTCCTCCCAGGTTGGTCTCGTCCCTGCCTCCACTTCCCTCAAGATTGGCCCCAAGTCTGCGTCCGCCAGCTGCTCCCTCCTCAGGCCTGCGCTATCCCAGGCTTCAGCAGGCACTGCCACAACTACTCGGACTGCTGCGGCACGCTCCTTCTCTTCCACTCTTGTGCACTGGCCGCACTCTTCTGGACAGGGTCTTCGGGACATGGCTTCTGCGTTACCCTGGCTCTTCCCTCTACGATGTTCCGAGGTGAAGTCGTAATCCTGCAGCCTCTGGACCCAACGTGCTGTCTGGCCTTCCAGGTTCTTAAAGCTCAATAGCCGGGTTAGGGCGGAATGGAGAGTCCTCAGGTGGAATGGCTGACCGCACAGGTACTTGTGGAAGTGCTCCAAGGTCTTTACTACCGCCAATAATTCTCGTCGGCTGACGCAGTAGTTCTTCTCTGCCTTGGATAGCGTCTTGCTGTAGTAGGCTATCACCCGCTCATGGCCGTCCTGGATCTGTGATAGGACACCTCCAATGCAATGGTCGCTAGCGTCGGTGTCCACAATGAAGGCCCCATCGGTTGTGGGAAACCCAAAATTGGAGCACTGCACAGGGTCTCCTTTAGGTGCTGGAAAGCGTTTTCGGCGTCCTCTGTCCACACATAAGGCCGGTGTTCCTCTGTCAGGCGGGTGAGTGGTTTTGCGATGTTGGAGAACCCCTTTATGAAGCGGCGGTAATAAATGCACAGCCCCAGGAAACTGCGCAACTCTTTCCTATGCTTTGGGCGAGGCCAATCTCTCACAGCCTTTGTCTTCGCCGGGTCTGTGGCCACTCCGTTTGCTGAGACTATGTGGCCAAAGTAGTTAACTTCCTTGCGGAAGAGCTGGCACTTCTTCGCGTTCAGCTTCAAGCTGGTCGCCTGCAGTCTCTGTAGCACCATACTCAGATTCTCGAGGAGATCTTCAAAAGTCCTCCCGACGATGATGATGTCGTCCAGGTATAGCAGGCAGGCATCGTAAGTCAGCCCTCTCATCACTGACTCCATGAGGCGTTGGAAGGTAGCTGGTGCTTTGCAGAGGCCAAAGGGCATAACCGTGAACTGCCAGAGCCCTTGGCCCGTCGAGAATGCGGTTTTCTCCTTGTCTCTCGGGTCTAGAGCTACCTGCCAGTAGCCCGACTTCAGGTCCAGGGTAGAGAACCACTGTGCACCAGCTAGCGTGTCCAGGGTGTCGTCAATCCGGGGTAAGGGAAAACAGTCCTTTTGGGTGACAGCGTTCAGCTTTCTGTAGTCTACGCAGAAGCGCAGTTCGCCGTTCTTCTTCGTCACCAAGACTACAGGGGAACACCAAGGGCTGTCAGACTCTTCAACCAGTCCCCTGGATCTCATGTCCTCCAGCATGTCTCGTACCGCCCCTTGATTCGCCAGCGGAACGCGTCTATGTGGTTGCCGAATAGGCCGGGCATCCCCGGTGTCGATGCGGTGAAGCACTTTGTCCGTGCGGCCGTAGTCACTATCTCCTTGGCTGAAGACGCGCTGATACCGCCTTAGCAGTTGTCGAACCTTCTCCAGCTGTCCTGTGGTCAGGTGGTCGGCCGCCCTCTCCACCAAGCCTTCTAGCCGGGGCCCCAGGTGTTGCTTCCGCGCCGGCACCTGGGTCTCGTCGATAGCTGTTACGCTCACCACGGGCTCGCACATTCTCAACTCCGTCCCGACCTGGACGTCGTGATCGGCGTCCGTAGGATTTAGCAGTCTCACGGGCACCTCCTCTCGGCACGGCAGCAATGCCCTGGCTACACATAGTCAGTTTACATGCGTCTTCTGGTCCAGCATCATGTTCCTGGTTCTCTGGCCCTCCAGTCGCGCCATCACCACCACCTCGCTCCTCGCGGGGACAACCACGTCTTCGTCCAAGATGACCCTGCAAATTCCAAGGCGCTCTTCGGGTTGACGGAGTATAACTTCTTCTCCGTTAAGCCGCAGGACCTTCTTGCCGACGTCGACCGTCGCCGCATGGCTCCTGAGGGTATCCAGTCCCAGAATCACCTCCTCAGCCACCTTCGCGACGAACACACACAGACGCACGGCACTCCGTCCCAAGTTCAGCTCCAGCAGGGCCTGCTTCTCCACTGGCAAGGTGTCGCCCGATGCCGTGACAAGCTGGTATGGTCGACTTGGCTTCCTTGCCGGCAAACCCTTCGCCACGTCAGGTCTGATGATGGTCACGGCCGCCCCGGTGTCCACCAGCACGCGGCACGGCTTCCCTCTTACCCAACCGTCCGCGATGAGGCTGTCATCCATACGCCGGCTGACGGCGCGCAGTGTCACTCGAGGGGATGTTGGTGATGGCGCCGACGTGCCCCTCTCCACGACGGCCCTTACTCGTTTTCCGGCTGCTCTTCCTGGTGTGAGCAGTCTCTCTGCAGGTGTCCGGGCTGTCCACACCGCCAACACAGGCCACTAGGTGTTCGCCGGCGTCCCTCAGCTGGTCTTCTGTCTCCGGCGTAGCGGACACTCCTCGTTCTCGACGCCCCTCAAAATCCAACCTCTGCGGTCCTCGTCCCGTGGGGTGGGCAACAGGAAGTAGGGGACTGACTGATGGGGTGATATACGGTGGGGACTTGGTGTACCCCCGACCGCTACGGCTGCCGAGAAGGCCCATCAGTAACCCTGAAAACTGGCAGAAGAGGCTCTGGTATTTTTCCCCAGGGACCTACTGCGGTAGGTACGGGATTGGCGATCCCGGGGTCCCTAGCCACTCACCCTCATTTCATCCCCTTCACCTCCATCAACTGTGCCACGCTCTGCTACTGCTGATCAGTATGCATCACCTTCTTCCCCTTCTAGTTTTTTATTATAATTATTAGCACTTAAGGTCTTAGGTTTATAACTCCTGTCTCACCATCAGGGATCTCTCCTATCTCCGTGGTTCTGTCCCACGGTTTTCAGCGCGGCTTCCGACATGTGTGCTCTCCGGAGGTCTCAAAAGTGAAGGTTGAGCGGAACCTTCGCACTGCCCCTATGTGTAGCCTTAGGTGCGGAGCCCGTCCACACCGTCAAGTACACCCACGTAGCTCCTTGAGGGCCCGGTCTGTGTTAATCTCCCGACGGCCGTGTTGCCGTTGGGTTAGTATCACGGACCGGACGTGTTACCGCTGACAGAACCCCGGTGTAATCAACCACAAGTCCCCTGAATCCGCGTGTGCCTATTATACGCAGCACGGCCTAAAGTGGGGAGCCACAGGCGGTTATTCCTGTGGTAGGGGCATAAAGCCGGGGTGTGCGTGGTGAACGGTTTACCCATACGGACAAGCAGTGGAGATTGAAGGGTAGCTTTTCTGAAGTACAAATGAGATCGGTCATGGGCGAGGTCCCCATGACGGCACAGACCGTGAAGATTCGGTGTCTTTCTTTGTTTAACCCCCGGATGGCAGGCTGACGCCGACGGTTCCGGATGGTGGTCCAATTCAATATGTCTCCGCGCTGATGCAATATGTCTTTCATTGACCCTTTTCTGGTAATGACCTTGGCATGTAATGGCAAAACGTTTAAAGATGTTAGTCCCTTCTATATAAAGCGTGAGCTCGATAAGATCAGTGGCCCTGTCAAAAACGCTACGCGCCTTAGAGACGGCACCTTACTATTGGAGAGCACAAGCGCAGACCAATCTAAAAAGCTACAGAAAGCGACTTTGTTGGGCTCCTACCCTATCCGGGTGGCCCCACACAAAACACTTAATACCTGTAGAGGAGTAGTCACCACCTCCAGCTTAGATGGTCTTGCGAATGAAGAGATAGTAAGCTGCCTCTCTGATCAGCTTGTTTGTCAGGCGTACCGACTAACACGAAAGCAAGATGGCAAGGAGTACCCTTTACGTACGGTTTTTCTAACTTTTGCTGGGACTAAATTACCCGAATTCATCTATTGTGGCTACGAACGTGCTAGCGTCCGCCAGTATGTCCCGAACCCCATGCGCTGTTTCCAATGTCAGCGGTTCGGACATACTAAGGTCACATGTACCAATCCTGCTCTTTGTGAGCAAGGTGGCCTACCGAAGCACGACGATCCTAACTGCCGTCGAAAACCTTGTTGCGTGAACTGTGGCGGTAGTCATCCCTCCAGCTCGCGACAGTGCCCTAAATTCATGGACGAAAAAAGGATTCAGGAGCTACGTGTAAAGGAACGCCTGACTTTTCCAGAGGCACGACGGCGCTTCGAACAACTGAAGCCTGCTACCACTACTACTGGATATGCACTAGCAGCTCGCCGTACTCCTAATACCACTGTTGCTGTTCAACACGTCCCTGTCGCCCACGCATCCACGCAGACTGACTTTCTAGCCATTAAACCTACGTCTCAGACTGTTTTTATATCCACCAGCACTACCTCCGTTTCAACCGTACAGACTCCAGACAGCAAGCCATCAGCGGGTAACAACAATCCCGTAGTAACTGTGAAAAACCGATCCCGACCACAGCATAGATCACGAAGTCGCTCGCCCTCCATTAGATCCCGGTCTCGTTCTACGAGCCGTAGGAGTTCTGACTCCCGAAAATCAGCGGAGTCACAGGACGCTAACGATTTTCGAATCGTAGGGCCCAAGTCAGCCAAGGTCAAGAAAAAGGTTAAAACGGCCCGCTAAAAACTCTTTATGGAAATAATCCAGTGGAATGTCAATGGTTTTCGAGCTCGTGCTCAAGACCTACAACATTTAGTTTCTCAACGGTCACCATCAATTATTTGTCTCTAGGAAACCCACTTACATCCCAATCACTCGTTACACCTTCACTCTTTCTCTGCATTTAGAAGCGACTCTCTTGCAGGTATGCGTGCAAGCGGTGGCGTTACTACCTTAGTGGCGCCTAACATCTCAGCCGCCAACGTTCCTCTCACCACACCATTGCAAGCTGTGGCCGTTCGGATACAGCTGGAGAGCATCAGTTTTACCATATGCAACATGTACCTGCCGCCGCTCAGTATAGTTTCAGAGCGTGATCTTCAAGCTCTATTGGCTCAGCTCCCCTCACCACTACTCCTTGTGGGAGATTTGAATGCCAAGCACACGCTCTGGGGATCAGACACTGATGACGCCCGTGGATGCCTCCTCGTAGACGTCTTCGATAAGTCTGACCTGCTTCTGCTAACTACTGGTGACCCGACATTCCTATCATCCGCTTGTGGTACACATTCCGTACTAGACCTTTCTTTCTGCAGTCCGTCATTAATACCACTACTTGAGTGGTCAGTACTCTCCGACCTCTTTGGCAGTGATCATTAGCCCATTAACATTCATTTTTCTGGCCGCCAATGTGTACCTTCTCGATATCCTCGCTGGATTATTTCCAAAGCTAATTGCGTAAAATTCCATTCCCTGATAAACCTTATCGATGATGGTTTCGACACCATCGATGAAATGGTCGAATATTTTACTTGCTCGATCCTGCTCGCTGCAGAATCCAGCATTCCTCGAGGTTCATCTACACCACGTCGATTCCCTGTACCGTGGTGGTCTGAGGAATGCAGTTTGGCTGTCAAAGCACGAAAACGTGCTTTGCGCGTTTTTCAGCGGCACCCGACAGAAGGGAACTTCGTCGCCTTCAAACGTTCTCGCGCTAAGGCACGTTTCATACTGCGCAACGCAAAGCGTAAATCTTGGGAAGCCTATGTCTCTTCCCTTTCCCGGCGCAGTTCTAACCAACAAGTATGGTCAGCTGTTCGGCGGATGTATGGCAAGTATCGCCGGACGGTAATTCCCGGCCTTGCCATCAACGGTTCCATGTGCACCACCGAGCAGGACATAGCTGAAGCCCTAGCTACAACATTTGCTGCTACTAGCCAAACTGCCCGCTATGACGCTCTCTTCCTACCTATTAAGGAAAAGGCGGAACGGGTACAACTAAATTTTAATAGTGACTGCACCGAGCCGTACAACCAACCTTTTACCGCTGCCGAGCTCGCCCATTCTCTAGCGTTAGCAAAGGATTCTTCTCCAGGTCCCGATGACGTACACCGACAGATGCTACTACATCTTCCATCTGAGGCGCTATGTTTCCTATTAAACATCTATAACAGCATTTGGCATGAGCGGGTTTTCCCTTCCTCCTGGCGAGAGGGTATTGTCATCCCCATCCCTCGACCCGGAAAGGACCGCACACTTCCATCTAGCTACCGCCCCATTTGCCTGACGAGTGTCCTCTGTAAGACCTTCGAACGAATGATAAACGCTCGGTTAAATTGGTGGCTAGAAAAACATAACCATCTGTCCAACTTGCAATGCGGTTTTCGTCGCCATCGCTCAAGCGTCGACAATCTAACACGCCTTGAGGGGTTTATTTCCGATGCGTTTCTAGTGAAACAGCACGCCGTAGGCGTATTCCTTGACCTGGAGAAGGCCTATGACACCACTTGGCGGTACGGCATACACCGTAACCTTCATAGTTACGGTATGCGTGGTCATCTACCCGAGTTTTTATGCAATTTTTTTTAAAACTTCGCCGTTTTCGTGTGCGCATAGGAAAAACCATATCCCAGGAGCAGATACAGGAGAACGGTGTACCTCAAGGGTCGATTTTGAGCGTCACCCTTTTCGCCGTAGCGATTAACGGCATCACTAGTGCCGTTCGAAGTGGAATTCCATCATCCCTCTATGTTGACGACTTAGCAATCTATTATAGGTCTGCCAACATAGATCACATTGAGCGCCAACTGCAGCTGACCATTACCCAGCTAGCAGCTTGGGCACTTCAAACCGGCTTCCGTTTTTCAGCTGCGAAGACGCAGTGTATCCACTTTCACCGCCTACGAGGTATTCACCCGCCTCCTGATCTTTATTTGAACGGCACACCCCTGCCATTTGTCTCGTACCTGAAGTTCTTGGGCCTCTACTTGGACCGGCAACTCAATTGGGAGCACCACATTCGTCACCTTCGAGCCTCTTGCGATCGTTCTCTTCGGGTGCTGAAGGTATTATCTGGAGCATCTTGGGGGGGGCGATCGCACGGTAATGTTGAGGCTGTACCGCTCTCTGGTTCGGTCCAAGCTGGACTATGGCAGTTTTATTTATGGCGCAGCGACCGCCTCTAAACTTCGCCTTTTAGACACCGTGCATCACACTGGCATCCGCCTTGCCACAGGAGCTTTCCGCACCAGTCGAGTCGACTGCCTGTATGCAGACTCAGGCGAACCTCCACTCCATATTCGTCGCTCGCTGTTACTGTGCTCATACGTGTCGAAGTTGGCAAGTTATCACAATCATCCTTGTTTCAAACCAGTTCTGTGTCCAGATTTAGTCCACCGTTATATGCGCCCTGGTTCTCGGACACGCCCCGTGGGAATAAGATTTCGGGATCTCCTAAATTCCCATGGCCTCCGAATGCCTCGCGTGGAGAGGCCGTCCATCTGCCCTTATCCTGCATGGCAGCTCGATCGTGCGCGGTTCGATCTAACTCTTTCAAACGACCCTAGACTCGCTACTCCACATTCGGTGTTCCAACAACTTTTTGCCGAACTACTGGGCCGTTACCCTAACTATGTTCCGGTCTTTACAGACGGTTCTAAGTTAGGTAGCACTACGGGTTGCGCGTTTTTCATTAACGGTGAGGCTCATAAATTTCGACTTCTGGACCCCACTTCGGTCTTCTCAGCAGAGCTGTATGCCATCTTTTATTTGCTCCTTTTTATTTGCAAGTTAGCTCCTGGCCCTTTTATTGTTTGCACGGACTCTCTAAGTGCTCTTCAGGCCTTGAAACAGCACACTGCCGCTCACTCTCTTGTTTTAAAAATACAGGCCCAGATCTCGCAAATGCTCAGTCGCGGATACCATTTTGTTTTTACTTGGATCCCAGGCCATGTGGGCATTTCCGGGAACGAGGAGGCGGACGCGGCTGCTAAGTCCGCTTGCCGTTTGCCCCGGAGTTTAACAACTACGGTGCCATACCAGGATGTGCAACGTTTTTTCCGTCGCCAGCTTCTATCTGCTTGGCAGCAATCCTGGACAGCTTTGGGAGGCACACAACTCCGGGCAATAAAGGAGAGCGTACAACCCTGGCTAAATTCCTGCAGGGATAACCGGCGAGCCGAGGTGATACTCACCCGGCTGAGAATTGGGCACACACGAGCGACACATGGCCATCTATTAAGAGGGGAACCGGCCCCTGTGTGTGCCCCGTGTGCAGTACGCCTCACGGTGCGGCACGTACTGCATGATTGCCCGCAGTACGCCCGCGTTCGCCAGTCAATAGGCTTGGGAGCTAACTTGCCCAGTATTTTAGGGGATGACACAGTGGCCGTGATTAAGGCACTGCGGTATGTTACCGAGATTGGTTTTAATATACAAGTGTGAGCTGGATTTTATATTTGTTAATTTTAGCGATTTTAAATTATAAATTTCAGATGGTTTTTATGTCCTTTTAACAGTTGAGTGGTTTTATTACATTTTACCTTTTTAGCCATTTTTATAGCTTTTAGGTTTTAGTGTTGACTTGGGGTCCAAATGACCTTGTTGTCGACGGGCCCTTAAACACCACACACCCACTCACTCACTCGTTCTCGACGTCGGGATGGATGCTATTTTGGCCGCCTCCATCCTTAATGCCGCTGTCAGCGCCTCGTGGATGGTTTTATATTCCCCGAGCATTAGGCGCTGACGAATCTCCGTGTCCCGTAGGCGGCTTCCCGTGATACGAACTCCAGTGGCAGGTCAACCAAGGCCTTGCTAGCCAGCTGCTCGATCGCAATGGCGAACTCCTGCAGCGTCTCCCCCGGCTGCTGTGACCTTGCCTTTAGCGGGCTGCGGTATGCTGCGGCTAAGCGGTGGTTCCTGAAGCGATTCTCCAGGGCTTCCCAGATGTCCTTGGGCGCCGCCGTCGTCTGCACCGCGTTTAGGACTTCCGCGGCTTTTCCCTGGAGGCTGGCTATTAACTGTGTGGCCTCCTCCTCCAGTGACCATCCGTTGTGACTGGCCACTGTGTCGAACTGGTGGCGGAAGACCTCAAACTTTGACGCGCCGTCATACTTGGGAGGTTTGACGCTTGGCGATGTTATGTCGCGTCCCGGTGCGTCGGCCTTCAAATCCTTCAACCTCCTGCCGACGACGTCCTCCACCATGGCGCCCAGGGACTTGGCGCTGTGGTCGGCCTTTCCTTCGAGCTCATTAAGGCGGCTCGCGAGGTCTCCGACGCGTTCGTCCACCTGGCCGATCCGCTTGTCGAGTCCCGTGACGTCCTCCCTCACGCCGGCCAACTGTTCCTCAAATTTCGCGGCGAGGGCCTCGTTCGCAACCTTCATTTCTTCCATCTTCTCCGTGAGGTTATCGTTAGCCGTCTTCATTTCTTCCAGCTTTGCGACCAGGTTGTTATTTGCCGCTTCTGTTTTTGTTGTTAATTCGGCCTTCATTTCTTCCATCTTCCCGGTGATGTTGTCGTTGGCCGTCTTCATTTGTTTCAGTTCCGCGGCCAGGTTGTCATTTGTAGTCTCCAGCTTCGCGGCCAGGCTGTTATTTGCCGCTTCTGTTTTTGCAGCGAGGTTTTCATTTGCCGTCTTCATTTCTTTCAGTTCCGCTAAAATCTTTTCTAATGCTGCCCCCATTGTGTTATGTCGCACTCCTGACACCAATTGTGACTTTATGGGTTCGTGAAATGAAAAGTCCAATTGCACCACTCAAAAATGTTCTTTATTTCCACCGACTTACAGTTAAACTCTTGCCAATTACACAGAATTACGTAATGCACACAATTACGATTCACCAGTTCGTCCGTTACAATTTCACTTGCACTCGTAATTACGTACAATCTTCCGATGCTCTCACACAGTCTTCTCGTCGTACACTAGCACTGCATTCTTACACCAAGAACTGACTGACTCCTAACTCACTTCTCTTGCACAACGTGTAGCTTATATAGGGTACGCTTGCCGATCTGGAAGGTTCTCCAGTAGATGAAATATCCCGTAATTTCGAGAACACAGGTGGAACAGAAACAGACGGCACAATGATGTTTTCTTCTCCCAGCCACCGCCTGTCACCACTATAAGACAAACGAGGGGGGGCGTGGCTAACACGGACCTCCCCTGCTTTACGCTCTCAGCTGCTTCTATAGGGTGTTCCAACGCTCGGGTACCAATATATATATATCGCAGCAAATTAGACATTACACATTACAGAAACAGTTTTATTTATTATTTTGTTGAAATTTTGTTTAAGGAGAGTTAAGGGTAGTTACATGCCTTCAGTCTCCTCGATCATATTTAGAAATTACATTTTCTACGTTTATCCGCGTGCCTGCTATCGAAGTTTAAAAAGTCCGGCAAAAATTGTATCTGACGTCATAGATCCCCCTTCAGTAAGGAAGCGTGTGTAGGGTCTATGTGTAGCAACATACCCCTCTGTATTTTATAGTTTATGTTTGGTGGCGTATTCTGTTTTAACATTATAAAATATATTAATTTCTTAACTCCTGTCTGGAATCAACTCATATAAATTAGAACCCAAGAAAAGTCTAATTACAAGAGTAGAATGGGAATTCTGACCAAATAAGTAGCACTGACTTAAGCATTTAAGGTAATGGGTTTCGTCAGTAACGTCGCAATGAATATTTCTGTTGTTGATAAATGTTTACGAACAAATACGTGAAGAGAAATGCTGAATTTATTACATTAAACAATTCCTTCCATTCCTTTTTACTAAACAGATGTACACTGAACACGGCCATGCACGTAATCGTGGGAAGGTGGAATCCAATTTTGAGAGGAAAGACTTGGGAAAAATGTGCGATATGCGGTTTATATAAACGTGTCTGCTGGGTTATTTCTTGGAAGACCTTCGGAAGAAGAAGCAAAAAGCCCTGCCTACAAGTGTAATTAGAACATATTTGAGCCTAACAAAGGGAACAGACAATTTGAAGCTGCTGAAGGAAACATTGTTATAAGTCTGCTCTTGAATATATTGTTTCCTGCTTCTTCACACACTTTTTCCCCCGAAGATTTGCACATAGATATATTGAGAATCTGCTACTATTTCTTTTTTGACAATAATTTTCCCTAAATCAAAACTACATTTTCTGTGAGACTTGTAGTGCTCCGTAGGTACGCCTTTTTAAAATGAAGTTTATGTTTCTTAAATTCATCTATTTATCCAGAAGTTCATTTTTAAGTTGGACAATAATTTCAGTATTGTGGAATGCAACACTCAGAACAAATCACGAAGCTTCTGGTAGGCTCCAAATAACCAATCTTTTCATAAGCTTAGAATTTGCTTACTAATCTAGCTCCATTTGAAAAATTATAAAAATGTACTTCCAAATCTAATTTGTTGTTTTTGAACATCCAAAACACAATATCCATTACCTCCGAATGATTGTCATCAAACTTAGGAACACAATGATACACAAGATGCTTGGCTATATGGTTATGGCAGGAATGGGGGGAATTAGGGATCTATGACGTCATTAATGATGCAGTTGGAAGTTATTCTTCGAGCTTTTGAGAATGAAACATCAGAAAATCAAGCGGTTTTCAGTGTTGTATTTGATACCGAAATTAAGGGAAGCAATAAGTAAACAATAGTAATACATTTCAAACAAATTGTGTATCTTTGTTACAAAACGTGCAGGCAGGTGCACTGAGTTGAATGGCAGTTGAGTTGAATCGTGTAAAGGAGACACGGGAGAAACAAAATTTTAAGGGATAGCACTCGACTTTGTTTGGAAAGGGTATTCTTCGGACCCTTAATAATGACATGACCGAGACTAATAATCACAATGGACAAAATAGTCACAAAGGATTTTTGGTTGAATAAAGGGCTTCAAGAAAGTGAAAGTTACACACCTACGCACCGCCGTGCATAGTGTGAAGAAAGACAGTCCGTGGCTGACGGCTGATTCAGTCGGTTCTCTCTGGTTCTGTCTTGGTCGAAGGCAGATCAGAACCGGAGGGAAGATATTTGTCGGTTCGTATGTACATGAAGAACGAATTAAGTTTTATGGAGTAATAAGCATTCTACACACGGTCACTCTAAACAGTGACATATTGGTAACCCTTGGCCGGCAACTTCGAGTTTGATGCTATTATAAAAAGAAGCAGTTGTTAAACCAGTTTGAAACGGGCATTTCAGTGTCATTAGAACCATCCTTACTCATACATATCCACACATACCCTGAGAGAAACCTCATTGCTCAACCCTGAACTACCCATATTATTCCTTACAAACTGTAGCGTCAACGTGGAAGTGTGCACCACGTATTTTAATTGCTGCTTCATATTACAATAAACAACATCTTTATTCTAAGAGTCCCTTGATTTTAAGTTAATAGGATTTTTAATATGCCTCCATACAACTCTACTGAAATCACGTACAACCGAGCGGGCTAGATCACAATCTGTAACCAATAGCGAACGACCAATTTGACTTCGTTGTTCTTGAGGTTTCTCTCAGTGATCAGAATAAATATAGGATTGAATAATTTAATGCTAAATCCAAATATTCATATCAGGTATAAAATAGCATTAAAACTGAAAATAAATAATGTGACTTTGTGGGTTCGTAGAATGAAAAGGTCGAATTGCAGAAATTAAAAATCTCCTTTATTTCGGTAGCAATATACTGTTCAATTCTCACGTAACATTACAACACATATGCAACACCATGGTCGATGACAGTAACACACAGCTTACTCAACTTCCACTGTTGACAACACTCTCGTTACATGTCTTTACAACAACAACTCTTGTTACACAACTAACTCTGCTTGACAGCTACTCACTTTGCGAGCCATCACGTCCTTAAATACCTAAATCGTAATTCGAGACTCTTCCAAATGAATAAAGAAACCGAATGATCAAGATATTACCAGAACTTTCCATTTATCTCAGTTTGTTTCGGCAAGTCTTATCTCAAGCGCTATGTTTATCTGCTTATGCAAGCTCGTTATCTACGTTAACCTATCAGTTCCTTTGTGTGCCAAGCCGCCTTATCGCGATCGGGTTCGCGACAATAACAACGAGTGTTTTACCCTCCACTAAGAGATAATGAAAGTAGGCAGCCTGGAGGACTCCAGAATATCATCTGGTATACCATGTAGAAACACAATTTAGATATGTTCTAGACGTTCTCGGGCTTCGAGACAGGTAAGCAGATGTTGAGACATCGACGTTTCGGGAGCGTACATCTCTCCCATCTTCAGGATGTTGAATGACTTAGGGCTGGGGTGCCCGCTTGCTGAGTATATATATATATATATATATATATATATATATATATATATATGGGTCACCCCAGCCCTAAGTCATTCAACATCCTGAAGATGGGAGAGATGTACGCTCCCGAAACGTCGATGTCTCAACATCTGCTTACCTGTCTCGAAGCCCGAGAACGTCTAGAACATATACGCCGCCAGGAAAGATTCAGCTCATATTTCGCAATTTAGATAGTCCAACACTAAGGCGTTCTATGAGTATGTAAGTAAGCTAGATCTCAAAGAGGTGAAATCTGGAAAGCTAACTCTCCACCGTACACCGCGTCACGGATATAATAAATCGTTCAAGAAGTGAGTAGTAAGGCAGACAGAAAATAAACAGAAAATTAAACATCTGATAAAGAAAAATTAGGTCACTGATTAATTCAACTGATTGGCCTGAAATTATATGCTAATGTTTGGTATTTAACTGTATTCAATGAGTAAAACTGTAATAAAACAATCCTCTGTTGATTTTGTCAAAAGAAACATTTGAATACACGTTTCATCAGCACACGGTAACTTCCGGAAGCGTAAAGTAAACTTCATTGAAGGAAGAAGAAAAAACTCCGGCTCACGTGTGCCTTAATGAAGAGAATTTTATAAATTTTATTATTTGTGCAGCTCTAATAGTAATTAAAATCTCATTATATTATACGTAGCATCTCCCAATTATATAAAGGAAGTGCTGCAGGCATAAAATGATCGTATATTCAGATCAATCCAAATTCATTTTTAATTACACTTCTTCACTGTTAAAAGCACCAGTTGCCACCCTATTACATTTAATCTCGGATGAGAATATCTTCGGAAACGTACTTTAAATGCATTAGTTCTACTGCATTACATTCCTTGTACATGCTTATGTATTTGATAAAATTTAAAGAGCGGAAATCTTTTTTATCTAATTACCCTAACGCAGCATCTATGACTCCATCTCGACAGTTTGGAAATTAGTGGAGATAAGCAAACACGGCAGCGCTTTCGCTCAACATGAACACCAAAAACGATATGAGCGGTTAACTAGAACTAACGGTGTATCCCTTCTCGCTATTACTGTAATTTTTAGGTGTTCTGTGGAAATTGTCAACGGTATTTATAATTAATAATATGTAATTTTTGTTTCGATAATGCGTTTGAGTTGAATCACTCAGCGACTCCGTGCGGTAAAGTGACTTATGGAAAGATCTAGAAGTTTCCAGATTGGTAGTTCGTGTAGTTTCCGCTTAGGAAAGCGCCAAGCAAGTGTCAGTCTGCAAGATGTGGCCGCAGAGAAAGGATGTATAAGTAAAGCGGCGTTCTTGGTGCAGATTCAAATTCAAGGCAATGTATTCTAAAAGTTTGTTATTGTGTTGGAATATAAAGTGAAAACTTGATTAATGATTACACGTTGTGAAGGAATAAAAAGTAACCATGTGATTAATTTGAAAACATGCTGTGAACCGAAACCCTGGATTCATTGCATCTTAGGATAGCGTCTCCCAAGATTTGAGGTAGTGATTACTTCATTACTTTACCATTATTTCCCAAGTGTAACTAGGAACGTTACATATTAGAAGTCAGTTTATGGTGACAGTGTGTCGCACAGTAAGAACTACTTTAGCAACAGGTTTGAAATGGAAGAAGAGGTTGTTTCACAAGAATTCCATTGAACCACTACTTCAGAAGAAATGTAGATATCAAGGAGAATTTAACTAAATCAATAAGCAGAGTAGCAGTGACAACTTCATGAAGTGGAGACAATCTGATTTAGTGAAAAAGTATTTATTAGTAAAATAACAGTGGTGATACTGACAACTGAGTAAAATGGCTGTGACGACTACGAAGTGACCGTGAGAACAGGATAAAATGAAAGGAAATTGAATTAGATAACATCACTGAAGTAGCAATGACAAGACAATGGCAGTTAAGTGTGACAACTAAATAGTGTAACAGTAATAACTTCGTTAAGTGACATTGACAACTGGTTAAATTGACGGGAATTGAATTAGATAACATTAGTGAAGTAGCAGTGACAAGACAATGGCAATTAAGCTAAACGTGACAACTAAATAATGATAACTGCGTGAAGTGTTAGTGACAACTCTGTGAAGTAACAGTGGCAACTACAGTGAAAATTAAGTTGAACGTGAACGTTTAATGGAATAAAGTTATTAAGTTATTAACCAGATCAAGTGATAACTTCGCGAAGTATGGTGACAACTGAATGACTCATAGTATGCAGGTAGGTATAGTCTCGCTGGTGGAACGGTTCCATGGATATATCTTTGTTAACAGAAACCTCTCAGCTAACGCACTGATTATTCTTGTAAGAGTGAGATGGGTACTGACGCGCCTCCCGTTCGTGTGCTAAGCACCAATGAACGCATCACTGCAGCCAATGGAATTTGCAGGAATCACAAATGACAGGTATATGTTTACTCCACGTGGAATAATCAGTGCGTTATCTGAGAGGTATCTACTACCAAAGATAAATCCATGTAAACCGTTCGAGCCCGCCTCGGCAGTGTGGTGGCAACATGTCTGCCTCACGTTCAAGAGGTCCCGAGTTCGAATCTCGGTCACGGTGAGTTACCTGGATAAGGCTTTTTCCCGGGGTTTTCCCTTATCCTGAAATATGAATATCGGGTAGCTCTAAACTCAATGGACCCCGGGCTCATTTGAGCATCATTTCACCCATTTCATTCATCGTCCGATATGACTCAACGTTGGAGGACGTAAATTACAAAAAAAAAAAAAAAAAAAAAAAAAAAAAACCGTTCAAACAGCGAGACAATACTATCCTGCCCACCACAAGAAGGCAAGCGGGGCATGAACTGTTTATCTGCTCTGGTGGTGGATCTGTTTACTACGAAGTGAGCTTATGCGAGTGCATATGAGTCACCTGTGCTGCTAGATTTAACGCTTGTTTCAGGAATTGCAGTGACAGGTATTTTGTATTGGAGAGTTATGTGACAACACTGTATTTTACATGAACCTAGCATCCTTAAAATATCCGTAAGGTGAGCATCAAATGCCGACGGCAAAATTGATTATGCTACACATGCCTTGCCTTCTTGTGGAGGGCAGACAGTAACTCACCGGCTATTCATTCCACCAACTGCTCCGTATTCATCTTAACTTTCGTAAATTCCTTCTAAATTTCTTATCATTCATCACTCCCCTTTCATATCATGAATCGAGCTGATCCACTATCATGGTTATTCTAGAGAATGCAATCTCTGCTCGGGTTTCTACGTTTAACTAACACTGAATGTTGCCCTGGCATCCTTAAGCAAGGAGCAAGATTAATGCAATATGCAATTATTAGGGTTCCGAATATTTCTTCATTTTAACATTTTTATATCTTTAAAATATGTTTTCTAGTGCGGCATTCCCGCATGTCAGATTTCAATTGGTTGGTGTTTACTTTTGATTTGGGTTCTATTTGGAGCTATGAGATCTCTTATTCTTCAGGTGAATGGTTGTAGGAAATGGATTTGTTGTTTGTTGGCTGCTCAGTTGTCTCAATAATACACTGGTTCGTTGCAAAAATTGATTTAATTCTCACTAAATTCGTTGATTCAGATTGATTTGTAGCGGTGACCACCTGTTACTAAACTTCCTAACAGAATTCTCTTAATTCTTTATACGGCGAATACTTTGCTATTATAAACTTCTTCTGCTGCTTCTCTCACGCTGGTTGCATTATTCTTGACTTCCCTACATTTCGGACTTAGAAATCTTTACTACCTCCTCTTCGTGCGCACTAACACGTCTTTTCCCTCGTAGTATGACTGTAGAAGTGATTTACATTTCGGACTTAGAAATCTTCCCTACTTCTTCTTCACGCGCCCTAACACATCTTTCCCCTCGTAGTATGACTTTTGAAGTGAAGTTTCGTCTACTCTGCGATTCCGTTCGTACTTTATTCTGATCCCTACTCTAACCCTTATCACATGACCAAAATAACTCACCCTTCTTCCTATTTCTCAAATCTTACATTATTATTGGTTTCTCATTTTATTTCGATTTTTCTTTATTGGTTAGCAAAACTCATCGAACTCATTGTCGTTACATCCCACCGTGAGTTGGGTCACGCCTACCCTGGGCTCTTTGTAACGGTATACATCGTTATCGCCTCAGCAAAGTAAATCCTTTTAGGTCTTACGCTTGACCGCATCTAGAAAACCTTATTGTTCCTACACATTTTTGCTTATAGTTCTCAGACATTGAACCTTTCCTTAAACAAAGAGGCTAACGGTCACCTCTTCCTGTCTCCCCGACTTGTGTTCAGATTTTACAGAAATATTTTCTCTCCCTTACATGGATTCTAGCATGTTAGTTGTCTTAAATTATATTCTTGCCATCTTATTCTTAATTAAACCGCTATTTTAATCATTACTCTAATTTCATTCTAATTTCATATTAATATAACAATATTTTATATTAGTTTAGCAAAGCATTTTCATTAATTTATCTTCTTTTTTAATTCTCGTGATTTCAATTAATTCGCCACCTCCTAATCGCTGTCTGATACTGCGGTTACATAATGCCCGTTAGACAAAAATGAAATACCCATTATTTAAATTTTGTCAAACCCCCGTCATGACATTTCCTCCTTATATCTTATAATTTCTCATTCCCTACTCGAAACATTTTTCGGTGGTCACCGTTTCCCTCATCTTCATCAGTGTGTTACTTTATACACATAGAATGGTCAATATGGTACATCATATACATAGAATTATAGATATGATACATTACGTACATAGACAAGTACACTGTCGTATATGTGGTTATTACCCTATATACAAATAACATTCGTGATACCTCAACTATATATACACTTCACTGAATTATCCTTGTCTCACTTGACATCAACTTGATTTTACCTTATTACATTCCTTAAGTACTACATTAATGTTACTATATTACAGTTTACAATATTACATTTTACATTCAATGATTTTTTTTTAATATTATTATATTAACTTATTGGGACGTTTCTTTATCTTTCAGTCCTTCACCGTAAGAACATTCGTCCTCACATTATTATATTTTGCGTAACGATGTCCAAATATGGTTACCTCTACCTGCACTCAGTTGTCTACCTGTAATCAGGTGTTTCGTTTACCTGACAGTAAACATTGGCAGTTCATTGTCCTGTCTTTCCACTTCACTTTTCACTCTCAACTTTCTTTCACTTTGTCACGCCTAAGTCTGTGACCTTTACCATAACAATATAGCCTTTTGGCACATAAATACATCAGTACTTATACTATATTTACATTTCACAAATTATTTTTAAAGATCTTTCTAACATGTTCATTAGCTGTGGTTATTCTTATTACATTATCATTTTGTTTGTGCACAGGAATTTTGGAACTTGCAACTCCCACGCAGTGTTTGAATTTCAAACGAAAACGTTACCCGTACTAATTATATAACTTTTACTTGGTATTCTTTACATCTTCGTATATATAATTTCAATCACATTTACACCGGTGATTCTTGGGTCTGCTCTGTACTGTTTACAACGTTTTTTTTTTTTGACGATATGGCCTTATTAGGGAGATGTTATATCTGCCTATTGGTTTACCATTTCTTGGGTGTGATAGAGCATACGCTCTGTCACCAAATATTTTCTCAATCCGGTATGGGCCTTTCCATAGCATATATAGCTTTCTAGTCTTTTTTTCCTACCAAATCTGACTTGTCGAACGATTTCACTAGAACTAAGTCGCCGACCTTTGGTTCCCAATTCTTCTTATACCGCATTTTCTTTGCGTTTCTTTTCTCTACTTTTTCCATTATTCTTTTAACAGCATTTTGGATCCGTTCTCGATCTGTCTCGGTTGTCACTTGTATACTTTCCGGAATACCCTCTATTATTGGTTCCGGTGTTAAATTCCTATGCAATTGGATAGGAGCATATCCTGTGGTTAAATTGACTGAATTATTGAATATAAACTCAATATAGTTGATGTGGTCTGGCCAGGTAGTCTGTTTCAATGAGCAAAGGACTCGGAGATGAACACCTAGGTCTTTCATTACGCGCTCGCTTGGATTAGAGCACGGATGGTACGACGTTGTGTTATAGATGCGAATTCCGGCATCCTGAATGGTGTGCACGAATCGTCTTCCATGGTGTATGGACGCGTTATCTACTAATAGTGCTTTCATCTTCCCGTATTTGACTATATAGTCTTTCACTATTTTATTCGCGCATGCTGCACTTGTTAATTTCTTGAGAGGGTATATTTTCACAAATTTCGACATCACGTCGATCAGTACAAATAAATATTTTAATCCTCCTCTTCCTGCAGGGAGCTTATAAATTTTGATGTCGATATCTCCAGGATTTCATCTAGCATTTCCTGTATTTTAAGGTTCACTGCCTCCTGTAAATCCAATGGAATAGGTCTGCACTTATATTTGAATGGGGGAACATCATGTATTTCGAATTCATACTCAAAATCATTATAGGTCCCAGTGTGTTCCGAAAATACATTTCTGTGTTTACATAAAATGTTATAAAAAATCTCTTTTTGGTGGTCGTTAAGTAGGTTCGAGTTTGCTACTGTTTCTCTTATTCTATAGGTCATGTTTACATTATTTTCGACTACCTGGAAATCATCTGGTAGGGTAATTATCTCCTGTTCACATGCTTCTGTCTGCCCAAGTCCGTATGACGTCATCTCTAAAAGCCCTTCTTCTGCCGCTACGTACACTTCTTTATCATAGTTTCCCATCTCTTCTGCTTCTAATGGATTCATCTTAACTAGCTCCATCCCTCCTATTCGTATAAATTCTACAAAAAATGTTTCTCCATCTATTTCTTTTTCTTCATCTGTCAATCTTATCTCATTTTCTGCTTCCCTTGAGCTAAACGGAACTTTAACTATGACGTCTTTAATTTTGATTTCCAAGGCTTCCATTTGATAATTCAACCTAGCTTGAAGCGCATACAACACGTCATTACCCATAATAATGTCTACAGATAGCCTATTAATAACAAAACATATAAATTCTATTGTATCCTCCCCAATGGTGACTTTCAAAAGCATTTGTGTATTAATCTTTTGTTTGGCGCGACCTACCGCCAGAGTACAATATGCACTTTTCACGGGCAATGTTTGCAATTTCATTCCATTGTTTTTTAAGTGATAAAAGAATGCTTGACTTATAGCTGAAACTGAGGATCCTGAATCTATGGTAATGTGCCATTTTTCTTTGTTTATTATTGCAGCAATACGTGGAGCATCTCTCACTTCTTGCAATTCTGTTAAGTGATTGTTCATTTGAGTACCGTTTACTATGTCTGTTTCTGTTTTATTCTGTACCACCCTACTCAGAGCTGTGTCCCTGTTCAAATTAAGAACTAGCGTGTTCATCCGGGTCCGATGCGGGACGTCTTCTATCGCACCCTGGAGTCGTTTCCCGTCTGCTGTGTTGTACCTGGCCTTTCATCTACCTCGGGCGCCGCGTCCCTCGGTGTGGGTGGAGGAGAACGCACCCATTCTCTTGAGAGAAGTTGATTCCTCTGTCTTACTTCAGGTCTGTCTGTATTGTTCTCTCTACCAGCGTCATGTGGTTGATACTGTCTATTAGCTTCTGGTAGTCGGAACGTCGGTCTTGCATTCCCTCTTCGAAGAAATGGGGGGTGACCCCTATTTCCATTCCTAGTTACATGTACATATCTTATAGGGAAATTATATGAATTTGAATTTGGTGGTCCCTGTCTCCCTCTATTGTTGTTAGGGAATTCCCTCGGGACGTGGGCATCGTATCTTTGACGAGTAGCCATATGGTTCGTGTTAAAATTTCGGGGATTGTGTGCCCTTTCCCCGTCATGATTATTATTATTCCACGGTCTGTGTGGATTTCTCACTGGCATTCGATTCCCATGTCTATTTTGTGAGTTTTGCGTCCCAACGCTTTGTAAAGCTGTTAACAATGTAATTGCCTCTCTCAATGTCTGAGGTCTTGCTACCACCATGTGATTTCTAATGTTCTCAGGAAGGTGGGGTGTGAGAAGAGAAATCAGTTCGCCTTCCTGTAATGGAGGTTGTAGATATTTACTCATTTGCGAATATCTCAGGAAATAATCAGTAATAGACTCTCCATTATTACCTTGGTATCGGCCATTTGTTATCTGATTCCTTACTTGGTATTGGACATTGGCGTTCCAATACTTTTCTAGGAAAGCTGTTTTGAACAACTCGTAGCTGCATCCTTCTCCCACAGTTACTCGTAGCCAATTAAGTTCGGCAGATTCTAACGCCCTTTGAACTATTATCATTTTATATTGCTCGGGTACACCTCTGATGACAAAATACTTTTCTAAGTCGGCCAAAAATTGTACTGCGTTGTCATTGCGACAATTAAATTTCGGGAGGGGCAATTCGCTTAGAAAATTCATGTGCACTGGTGGATACATATTTACGTTTTGCATATTTACTTCGCAATTATTGCTGCTTTGAGGAGAGACAGAAGGGGCGCTAACCTGTTCGTTCTGCCTCTCTCCATTGTGTGTATGTATAGAACAATTGGAACTCTCAGGTACCGGCCCTTGCTGTCCCAGCTGTAAGCCAGTTACAGTATCTCTGATTTGAGATATCTCGCTTACTGTTTCCCTCAACATTTGTGTATTCTCTGATTGAATATTTGTTACACGCGCTACCTTTTCTTTTAACTTCTCCATGTCAGCTGCTATACTATTGTTTACAGTGTCAAACCGGTCATTTATCTCTTGTACAAAAGTTACCTGTGTCGTGGTCAGTTCATCTAATCTTATTCTCTCCTTATTAATTTCCTCCCCTATTCTATTTTCTACTCCTGCAACGAGAGATTTGGTAGCTTCTAGGTCACTTCTTATAGTACCTACTTCTCGCTGCAGGGCCTCTTTTACGGTCTGGATTTCCCCTGTTATTCCTTGAATTTTGACAGTGATTCTAGCTTCTGTTTCTTTCCCTTGGCTTGTAATTTCACTTAATTTTTTATCCATAGCTTTGCTCTGATCTAGTAATTTAGTCTCTAGTGATTTGTCCATAGCTTTGCTCTGATCTAATAATTTAGTCTCTAGTGATTGACTCTGTTCTACTAATTTAGCCTCGAGTGATTTGTCCATAGCTTCTAGTGTTTGGTTCTGTTCTACTAATTTAGCTTCTAGTGATTGGTTCTGTTCTACTAATTTAGCCTCTAGTGATTTGTCCATAGCTTCTAGTGTTTGGTTCTGTTCTACTAATTTAGCTTCTAGTGATTGGTTCTGTTCTACTAATTTAGCCTCTAGTGATTGACTCTGAATAGTCATTTGCGCCATGAGTTTCTGGAACATCTCTTGTAGATTTTCCATAACCCCAGGATTGTCACTTCTCCTATTTACATTTAAGCTACTTACACCATTTACACCCTCATCTACTGATCCTATAACATTGCTTTCCATTATCTCTTCATTAACAACTTCTAACTCTTTCTCTGTCTCCATAACTATTTGTTCCCCAGAATTTTCCATTTTAAATTTATTCTGTACGATCTTCTTATTTCTCAAAAGCATTGAACTTCCCCTTTAAATTTTCTAATTTCCCTTCCAAAATACTTATTACTAAGACATTACATAGATATTGATCTCAATGAATGATATTACATTTACAAGAAATATAAATTGAGTATGTGTAACTCACAGTTCTGTTGTACGGCTGTGGTGTTTATGTGATGTCTTTACCAATTTTTGTCGTGCTGCTCGTCGTCTAGTAGGCTCAGTTGATGTCGAAAGAACTTGAACTTCTCTCTTGGTTGGGGGAAAATTCTATGTAGTTGTTTTTGCCGTCTTCTTCGTAGTCTCTGCTGTCCTCATCGTAGTTGTCGTCGTCGGTCTTCTCACTTCTCCTCGTAGTCGTCCTTCGTCGTCGTTCTTCTCACTTCTCCTTGTAGTCGTCCTTCGTCGTCGTTCTTCTCACTTCTCCTTGTAGTCGTCCTTCGTCGTTACATTTCACCCATTTCCTACAATTCGAAGCCCCACGTTGGGCGCCATTATGCGGCATTCCCGCATGTCAGATTTCAATTGGTTGGTGTTTACTTTTGATTTGGGTTCTAATTGGAGCTATGAGATCTCTTATTCTTCAGGTGAATGGTTGTAGGAAATGGATTTGTTGTTTGTTGGCTGCTCAGTTGTCTCAATAATACACTGGTTCGTTGCAAAAATTGATTTAATTCTCACTAAATTCGTTGATTCAGATTGATTTGTAGCGGTGACCACCTGTTACTAAACTTCCTAACAGAATTCTCTTAATTCTTTATACGGCGAATACTTTGCTATTATAAACTTCTTCTGCTGCTTCTCTCACGCTGGTTGCATTATTCTTGACTTCCCTACATTTCGGACTTAGAAATCTTTACTACCTCCTCTTCGTGCGCACTAACACGTCTTTTCCCTCGTAGTATGACTGTAGAAGTGATTTACATTTCGGACTTAGAAATCTTCCCTACTTCTTCTTCACGCGCCCTAACACATCTTTCCCCTCGTAGTATGACTTTTGAAGTGAAGTTTCGTCTACTCTGCGATTCCGTTCGTACTTTATTCTGATCCCTACTCTAACCCTTATCACATGACCAAAATAACTCACCCTTCTTCCTATTTCTCAAATCTTACATTATTATTGGTTTCTCATTTTATTTCGATTTTTCTTTATTGGTTAGCAAAACTCATCGAACTCATTGTCGTTACATCCCACCGTGAGTTGGGTCACGCCTACCCTGGGCTCTTTGTAACGGTATACATCGTTATCGCCTCAGCAAAGTAAATCCTTTTAGGTCTTACGCTTGACCGCATCTAGAAAACCTTATTGTTCCTACACATTTTTGCTTATAGTTCTCAGACATTGAACCTTTCCTTAAACAAAGAGGCTAACGGTCACCTCTTCCTGTCTCCCCGACTTGTGTTCAGATTTTACAGAAATATTTTCTCTCCCTTACATGGATTCTAGCATGTTAGTTGTCTTAAATTATATTCTTGCCATCTTATTCTTAATTAAACCGCTATTTTAATCATTACTCTAATTTCATTCTAATTTCATATTAATATAACAATATTTTATATTAGTTTAGCAAAGCATTTTCATTAATTTATCTTCTTTTTTAATTCTCGTGATTTCAATTAATTCGCCACCTCCTAATCGCTGTCTGATACTGCGGTTACACTAGGTTTCTTGATTAAAATAAGTTTGTTTTAGGTTTTTCTTTTTTTAAAATCTTTTTAGGTTGTTCTTTATTAAAATAAATTTTTAATACTTTGTGTGTTTATCAGTACATATACTTATAATTTTTTCTTTCCTGCTACTTATTTGTAACATACATACTCAAATGTTCTGGGGTAAACGCTTTTCTATTGTCACGCAACACAATTTTATATGACGTAAGCGTTCTTTCAACTGAACATGACGTCATTGGAGCGTAGACCATAGACGCCAGTGCAGCAGGTGCTAAGGGAAGTTTTCCTTTATACTTTTCTGCCTGCAATACTGAGTTTATGATTTTCATGTCTTCAAAACGAGGATTTCGTTGAATAATCTTCTGCAATTTCGAAGAATATATATCTCCCAGTGGTCCAGGTATTTGTTTTCTCGAACATTGTTGATGATATCTTTTGATTCTCTCAGTGGCAAAGTTCTACTTTGTTACCGGATAATAGCTTTTGGTATAAAACCAAAATGCGTGTTAATATAAGCAACGGAATCTCCAAGAGTGGAGCACTGGAGTGATCTCTTAGTCAAGGCAGTGGAAGAAGCTTCTGTTTCAACTCATACATTGACTACGTTTTTAACTCTTTGCCCCTCCACGGGTAATAAGTTCTTCTCCAGCCATGTCACTGCTTTAGCGGACATTTAAATTAAAATCGACAGGGTCTCAGCTTGAATGCAAAAAGTGGGGCATATTAACATAGGAATGAACAAATAGTAAACTTATTTGGACCTAGTTAGAATAGCATGATGATTTATTTTTAAAATAAAAATTATATTTCTACCTATATTTAGGAAATGTTTTAATACTCACCGTGTTTGCTATTTGTGATATGAGTTTACAGGCCTCTTTTAACTCAACGAAATTCTCTTGTTCAGCTGAAACGATATACAGAAACACTTTAGGACATTTTCACTGCTTACACATAACTTTTTTTTATTTTTTCCCAAGGTACGCCTTACACTCTAGACGATACTGTTAGCCCTGCACAAGAAGGCAAAAGACGAATGAAGGAAAGAGGTGTTTTGAACTATTAATCTGCTCTGTTAGTTGATTTATTTACTAGGAAATGAATGTGTAAGAATGCATATGAGACACCCAAGTTGCCAGATCTAATGCTCGTTGTAATAAATACAGTGATAGGTATTACGCGTTGGTGAGTTATATGAAAACACTTGGGTATTTTAAACAAACCTAGCATTCTTGTCATACTGGAATGGCGAGCATAAACACCGTAAAGTCAGCAAAAGTGATTGCGTTACCCATTCCTCGAGTTCTCGTTCTGAACACACGGTACCCACTCTTCCTGACTGCAATACCCAGTGCTTTCATTCCCTATTTTGTAGGATTCTTGGGCATGTATTGTTTCAAATAAAACCTCCCCTTGAAACACTGCTATTTCATCCACAGCAACATCGCGGCCTACATAATACTGTATTTTAAATTTCTTTACAATACTAAAAATATTTTGTAAATTGAATTGAACACAGTATAATTTTTCTACGCCGATCATGTTACCGATTGAGCGAGGCACATGACAACCTGTGTTTTCATAGGTACAGTTGACCCTGCAGACACGATATCGTGATATACTAATGTAGGTACCCCCAATGTAAAATATTTCAGAAAATTAGTGGACACGAATGACACTGCTGACTTAACTGTTTCTGTTTATCTGAAGTACTTCTATGATTCCTGGAAGTTAATAAATAACATCTAATTTGCTTTATACACTGGCTGTTTCTTTTGCAGAGCTAGCAGATTCGTTCAATTCCTAACCACAATATTGTGTTAGTCCAAAATTATAGTAATGCCATTTTAACTTCCATAAGTATTTCTGCATATTTAGAACATTGGCGTACTACGTTCCACATTTCTGGCCAAAACTTCTTTTGTTTGATTACATTTAACAGATACAACAAATACAGTGGTGCGGTATCCCATATCTTTCACAGACATTTCAAAAAAAGAAAATAAACAAACAAATAAATATGTGAAGAAAAGCACTCAGCAGGATTGAACACTGTACCATTTCCTACAGATGTTAATAATATGGAAGCCATAAGTGAAAGGTCCGAGTAGGATTATTAAGCAAAGGCACAAAGTATTCCAAGTTGGTTGTTTTCAACAATCTCTTTATACTCTCGAAATTTCAAACATAACATTGTGGATATTTTGCTTTAGGTTTAAATTACTCGTACTAGCAATAATGAGGTTTATTATTGTTTCAATCACATAGCCTTGCCGCGTTGTCTTTACAATGTTTAACGTATTTTGTGCACTAACTCCGATATTTATAATAATTCACCCGAGAAACACAGGGGAGAAAATTTGGAATAGAAATTTAGAAAAGGTATGATCGAAACTTACATTATGAAGGGAAGCCAAAGGTGTTCTCCCCAATGTTCCTGCGTGCGGAGCGGCGAATATGTTGAAATGTTCACTGTCCCGAGATCCACAACCGAAGTAACATTCTTATCCTTGACGTCCCCGGAAAGGTCGGAGCCAGTCCCTCCCGGTGGTGGCGCTATTCTACCGTCAGACCTTTTTTTTTTTTTTTTTTTTTTTTTTTTTGCTCCCTCAGCCGGCGACACTAGCGTTTCCTAGCGCTGTGCTGCGAAACCTGTAGGTGGCTGAGAGTAAATCAGCGTGGCTGGTAAACTAACTAGCTGGCGATATCCAACATCTGGCACAACTCGGTGCAGAGAAGAGTCTTAGTTACTCGAATAGGCTGCATGTATAGGGTAAGCGGGTACAACACAGAATCTGGTATCATTGGTTTCAGAACTTTTTTTTTCACAGTCACACATTACACTTTGTAGCAGAGCAGCAAATGCGTGCCTATACCACTGAGTGGTATCCATGGCAAACTGGTCCAAATTTACTCTGATTTATTGCAATAAAATAGTGATAAGTGTGGCCGAACCTGAGGAGAGACAAAAGCAGAGGGCAGGATCCCTAACAACTATAGATTTAAATTCTCGTTATGGTTCTGACAAACCGGCGCCTCTGCGGATTGCACATCTTCTCTGGGTCATCCTTATCAGAATTTACGGACAGAAAATTCTCAGCCATGCACGCTAAAACTCCCGCCGAAACTTAAAACAGTGGAATGAAAGCTCAAGTGAAATGTGAGGGGAGGTGAATTGGAGAGACAGTAATGAATAGAAACTATCGTTGAGAACATTGGCCTAGTGACGTGGCAAAATCCCGAAAGTTCCTTCCCTGGACCGGGAAGGTCGGTTACGTTAATCGAAGCCGTGCGTGGCATATGTGAAACATATCTGAAACATCACTATCCAGGTCGTTAGGAGATGACGCACTACAAGGCAGTCACGCCGTTTATGTTTTTTGAGTAAAGATTGCTATTAATAGCGTATTACTAAGCTTCTGAATTCTTGGGGCATTAACTGTACAAAAAGAGAGTTTACTTATGCTATTTAAATAAAATGCATTAACCTGTTCTATTTTATTTCCTTGTATTATTCATTTTCTGTACTTGTTTTAAGAAATGCTTTGGAAAAGTGTGTCCAAAGTGTTTTACTTCTAATAGGGCAGGTACATGTCTGAACCCCTCGGGCTGTTCCTCAGTCCGTCAACGCCTCTGCTGCTGCTGTACCAGTAACTATTAAACCATGGCATACGTAACTATAATTTAAATATAATTGATTGTTAATAGTAAGGTACTTATGATCTTTTAGTACACAAAAAAGTAAAAGTTTAAGTTAAATCCTTAACTTATTTGTGACAATTAGACAATTTAAAGCAAAACACATGTGGGTTTTGCTGCTTTACATACATTTAAACTTTTGCCGCGAATCAGATATATGTGTAATTAACTTTTTAAGTAAGTATCAACACAAGAAATCTGCTCCTGTAATAGTGCATCAATTCGCTGCAGCATAGGAGAGACAGTGCGCATTCTGCTCTCAAGTGTGATCACTCCAAGCCAACTGCAAGAGAAACGCATTGTCTGTCTGTGTTAAATGATGTTAAATGACGATCGAGATCTTATACACCAGGGATATGGGTTAACTATTTCTATGAAAACATATGAATGGCAACAAGTTTCCTAAGATCTCTCGACCACTTTGCTAGTGTGATATACCTTAGCTTTTCACAGGTATAGCTAAATTGAGTCCGCAATAAAGGTTTACGATTCTTTAAGCGTAAGTTGAGTCCCAAGCTTTTTAATCGAATAGGTAAATTGAGTCCGCTATTTGGGCTGGTTTCACAGTTACCACAATTCACATAACTAATAACCGTGAATCTTTTCGTGCCAATTTAAATTACTTGTTTTACATTTTACACGTAAACATTCACAACTTCGTTGACATTTTGAACAGCATTCAGTCAGATGTGTATATTTAGTTACGTAGTACAGGAAAAAAGAAAAAAATTGGAAAAGAAAAGGTTTTTGAAGGAGCAGATGGTAAAGTTTACTAATGAGGGCATACTGAGATTTGATTTTGTGAAAGGCGTTTCTTTTTAATTTTTACCCGTATGAAAATACCATTGCAAGTTCCTAGTAGGAACGATTTTAACATGATAAAAGTTTTAACCACACCAACCTGCTGGGCCAGCAGGTTCGCGGGCTCGAGTCCCGTCTTGTTCATGGGTGTTTATGTGTATAGTGCATAAGTGTGAAGCTACATAAAACTGACAGTAAAATCTGTCTGGGAACAATAAAAAACCGGTTAAATAAGGAAAAGAATTATATTTATTGATTTGAGAAAACCCAAGTCTGCACAAAGTAGCAGGGGAAATTTTGTCACGACTACGGGACGAGAAACTTATTTTTCCTACCTTGAAAGTAAGGAGGGACTCCAATTACCGAACCCTTCCCACTGTCATTTCACTTTCTTCGTAAATTAGCAATGTAACGAATAATGGATTATGTAGTATCTAAATGGAATGTGCGAAATGAGCTATAAGAATGGTTGGTATGGTTTTAAGGACATCAACGAAAATGGGTTGGTTACGTAATGTCCACTGAATGCGAGTAATACGTGACGGCGAAGGCAGGTACAGGAAACGATTACCTATGCTTCACCCTGTTTTCAGTGGTATATGAAATTACGGCATTACTGCCTTGATTATAGGAGCGTTAACTTGGGTTCCGGTGATTGAAAAAGCAAAGAAGAGAGTGGGCGAACAGAGGATGCCACAGCATATTAAAAATGGCAAACATTTTTAAATTAATTTAAAGCATATCAAGAAGGTCACCCAATCTGGGGAAAATGTGATGGAAATCAGTATTTTAATCCAGGTTTTTCTTAGAATTAAAGACTTCTGTCCTTACTTTAGCAATTATTGTAATCAGTACTGAAATCAAATCCAATTAAAAAATGAGAGTAATGTTTGTTTTACTTACTGGAATTTTTAAACCATGAGGCTTTTCTGTATCTCTGGAAAAATGACTGTTTTTTTTTTTTTTCTCGCAAGCGTAACTTTTATAGACCCAATTTCTTACCACATACCACCGTACTTTAACCTACGTACGTTAATATTTTAATCGACAGCAATTTACCCAATACTCGCCAAAATACGCACGCCGTAGTCTCTTCTCCTCTTCCTGGGGTCTGCAACATAAATTGTCTTCAAACTCTCCTGCAATAGCGATATTTGACTGTCCCTGACGTAGTAGTAATCATCATAAACTCGCTCGGCGAACAGTACCTTTTCTCGAACAAGAAACACGTTTACCAATTCACCCGGTCTAATTCAAGACTCTGCAGCACCTTGCTTATATAGAAATCGGCAATTTCCAAGCACAGGGAGAAGAAGAAAAACTTATAGGAGATTCCCGTTATGTGTCTATATCACTCCTAGTGCAAAACTGGATCTCTCATTTCCAGTTCCGATCCCCCAATAACATTAGGCATAGCCATTGCTAATTACCTACATACATCTATATCTAATATGTGAAACCTAATGTAATTTACCTCTGTATAGGAATGCGTAAGTCATTAACTGTAGTTCACCAAAGTTTCTCAGAATTATTTCTTCTTTTTTCCTTTCTTTATAACTATGAAAGCTTTTGGAATGTTTTAAAAAGATAACTCACCTTCACTTACGGGATATTCTGTCCAGTAGATTTGCATTCGCTACTAAAGAGTTTAGGTATTTGGTCAGTTTATCCTCTGTTTTTCAACACACATTGCATGCAGTGCTAATCTGCGACTTTATCTTCACGAAGTTAAGACCACAGGATTAAGTGGAACTGTTAACAATGCGGTGTGGATATTTATATCTCGGCATATGCCAAGGAGGTGGAAAACTACCGTTGTGGTTTTAGCTGATTTCTTCCACGCAAGCCGATTAGTACGGTATGTTTATCTAACCTAAATTTGCGAGTTTGGTTTAAAGCAATTTCTTTTTGGCATAATCGTGCAGGCATGTGTAGCAATTACAACCGCTTAAGTCAGTTTTCTTTATTTGTGCTGCTTATTTTTTTCCGCCGCTTAGGAAGTGAGCGATAAAGTAGACTTAAAAAAGACGGCAGGAGGGTAAAGGGCAAGGGAGAAGAAGAAAAGAGAAACCAAAACAAAGATTTGCCAAACTGCCGCAGTCCGAGCTGCGATCTTTTTAAGTGAAAATACATAACAAAAATATCGTCACTCGGTTTCCTCTCTCATAGCTTCCTTATTCCCTTGAAAGGAGTAAAGACTGACTTAGGTAATGTGTTTTCTTCAACTATAAGCTACCTGGAAGGGGAGGATAGGCAATAAGTATCTGAGTGTACAATCGCACTGAAGATAATTTACAGTTAAGAATTCGTGTAGCGAAAACAGAACTGGCTGCAGTGACTTGCCAGTTTCCTCTCAGTGATGGGTGACTTCAAGGAAAACGAAATCAAGAAGTAAATGTTTAAGATATTCCTAAAACACTTTGTAAATATGAATATAAGCAAAGTGTTATATAGATGTTAGTAGTGAACACTTCGAATGTACTTTCTTGTGTGAAAACCTGGGCTTGGGGTAGAGAAAGTCGACATGCGGTTACTTGCCTTTTCATTAAATTGGGAAAGAAAATCGCAGCTTAAGATCTAACATCTATAATGAAGACTTGTTAGTGACTATTTGAAACAAATTATAACGTTTCAGATACTAAGTTTTAATTTACAGATATTATTTCTCTTGCATAAGGAGTTTCTTATCTCATTTTAGATCTAATGTCTTCCAAAGTACGCAGAACGCATTAGTTCAGCATTGTGAATGATGACAGCTACAAAAGTGAATACGACTGCTTCGAAAGATATACTGGAAACGAACGGAAGTCGATGAATGGCAATGGCCATGAAAGACCGTGTAAGCGTAATGGTACAAAACCTATGGATTGGAATTTCATATCGATTTGGTTCTACTGATCGCCCTCTCATAGGGTGTAAAAATCTAAGCATATACCACAAAGGGAACGCCGTTTGTAAATTTTACATGAGTAAGTAACTTGTAATACAAGAAGGTATATAAAACCGATTCTGTCTTTCAATTCCCAATGTTTCATGAATCGGACACACTAGTTTTCCAGGGAATTAAAAAGAATAGGTGATTCAGGTTTCTAAATAAATTTCTAAACTGGAAACCATAGCTGAATAAGGCACATCTAGGAAACAAAATTATTCCTTGATCAGAAAGCATTACAAAGTTAAAGAAAGGAATAAGGAAATGTGACATTCACAAAAAGTCTCAAGCAAATAAGATTAATAGTATATTGCTTACGAACTGGTTGAAGTCAATTGATTTTTTCAGCTGATTTATGAGGGAAAGAACTATAAATGTCAATTTCATTAAGAAAATGAAATTAAATCGTCATTCGATAAAGCTCCATGAATTATGGGATAGCCTTAATATGAAGGCTGTATTCAGCCTTTTATATTGAAAGCCGCATTGTAGATATCTACGTTAGATTCCTATTGAACTTTTCCTATTATATTCCTATTGATAACTCTACACTTCCTGACTGTAGCTTTTTCTCAAATCAAAGTGGATCGTAGAATGAATTTGGTAAGACAAAAGCAAAATAAATATTTTAAAATCAGGAAAAGTGCTCGCAAAGCACTTTTACTAAGATGCATGCGTGCTTATAGTATCCGTAATTTTAAAGGTCTCCGATTTGAAAACTCTGTTGCATCGGACTTCAATAAAACACATTCTTGTTGTATGCCATATTGAATTTGCATTTGATTTTTAAGGTGTGCCGGATGGTATGTAGCACGCATGCTCGTCTTTTGAGTGTAAAATACAAGACAGTATGCCGCGGATATAGTGGACAGATACTCATTCTATATCGGTACTCATTAATCGATACAGCACCTCAATCGGCTGTAGCAACCTTTCATTGCCGTTCTGACAATGGATATATTTAGGAAAAATGAAAATGGAATACATTTTGAATAATTTATAATGTTACTTCGGTCTTGGTTTGACACTTTATACACTTACTGTGAATATTAATGACAGATTTAGATTATACTAAACGAACATTTTTTGTTGTTGTAATTTACGTCCTACAAAGTTAAGTCATATCGGACGATGAATGAAATGGGCGAAATTCTGCTCAAATGTGCCAAGGGTACATGGAGCTTAGTTACCTTTCAGGATAAGGGAAAACCCAGGAAAACCTCATCCAGGTAACTCACCCTGACCGAGATTCGAACTCGGGACCTCTTGAACGTGAGGCAGACACGCTGCCATCTACGCTACCGAGGCGGACACTAACCGAACAGACAATTAATTAATGTAAATAATAAAGTAATTACTGATTATGTTACAAAATCTTAGGCTGGTACTTTAATAATCTAATTCATACATTCAATCGTTTTATTCTTACTATGATTGGTTTTTCATACTTGTTTTTGGAATCCTAATTTATACATTTAACTCTGCCACTGGAAATAGTTATTTGCAACCAATAAATCCGTAGAAAATTTTCGGGCAGAAATATTGAAAATAAAGGTACTTCAATAATTTTTAACTTAATTTCATACAGCACTCTGTTATAATGCATGTGAGTTGTTTAAAATTAGCGGTTCCAGCGCAGACCCAAATGAGCAAGATGGCGGCCATGCGCAATCGGTATGTTTAGTGGATTTAGACAGTGTTTAGGTAGGCAGTCAATCCTCTTAATTTGCTGTACCTTATAATGCTGTGTCCTGAGGTATGATCAGAGCTTGTCTTGAGCTATGATCTGAGGCTCTAGGGTTAAGGGCTGCAGGGTTTCTTAGGTAAAGTCTGTTGGTATGGGATGTTAATATCTGAAGGATTTAATGGTTAGGTCCTGAGGTATGATCTAAGGCTCTAGGGTTAATAGTTTCACAGGTGAAGTCTGTTGGTCTCGATGGTTGAGAGCTGTAGGATTTAGGGGCTAGGTCTCTATGTATGATCAGGGAGGGGGGGGGGTCTAGTGCTAAGAGCTGCAGGTTTTTCACAGGTAAGGGTTGCTGGTCTGGGAGGTTTATAACTATAGCGTTTGGAGGGTAGGTCCTGAGGTATGATCTGGGGGCTCTAGGGTTAAGAGTTTTCACAGACGAAGTCTGTTGGTCAGGATGGTTGAGAGCTGTAAGATCTAGAGGTTAGGTATCTATGTATGATCAGGGGGGTTCTAGTGTTAAGAGCTTCAGGTTTTCACAGGTACAGGTTGCTGGTCTGGGAGGTTAATAGCCGTAGGATTTGGAGGGTAGATCCAGAGGTATGATCTGGAGCTCTAGGGTTAAGAGTTGTAGGGTTCATAGCTAAATGCTGTTGGTCTAGAGGATAAAGGCCGTAGGGCCGTAGGCTTATGGGCTGAGGTATGGTCTTATCATTTTGAAGTTCAGTTTGCTAGTCCAGCAATTAAAGGCGGTTAATCTCGAGGCAAGTCCTACATTTATGCTTTACTATGTCATCCTATTATAAACTAACCTAACCTAATATACTCATTCAGTTCTACCTTCTTTCATCATTCTTTATTGTAACCTAGCTGTGTTTTGCTAATGGCTTCCTTTTTTGCATCTGTTAACCTAATTGTTCTCTTTACTTAAGTTCCTCTATTCTGCCACTTTAACCTAACCTAATATATCCCTTGCTTTTACCTTCTTGATCATTGTTCAACTTACTTGATTCTGCTATTAAGCTGTCCTATTCTTACCTCCTTAACCTATCCTAAGCATGTTTCTTTTCTCCTCTATCTAACCCATATCTTTTAAGCTCAACTATTTTGTCTAATGCTAACTACTTGTATGTATGATGCAAATTTTTGAGGCATGTCGATGTTAGAGCTATCTTTGTCACTGCATGAGGTATATATGCTGATTACAGATCTTTATACAGTAAATTTAACCCTTTGTGTATCTGCTTCTGTTTTCCGAAAAATTGAGGTGCTTTTGTTGCTAGAGTTTCTTGTTTTTCGTACCTTCTCTTTGCTTTCAGGAACTCTGTTCCACCTTGTTATGTTTTGAGGTCTTATGCTTATACTTTAGGTTTTTTGATTGTCTTTTTGATCTGAAAGGCTATGTATATTGGTTATGTTTCTCATCTCTTTTGGTTACATAGTTAGGTCTTGAGGCACGATCTTAGGGTCTGGGGTTTAAAGGATGTAGGTCTCATAGCTTAAGTTTGCAGGTCTGAAGGTTAAAGCCTGTAGGGTTAGTGGTTAGGTCGTATGGATTCTAGGTTAGATCTCTCGGTCTAGAGTTTAAGGCTATAGGATCTGGAGGTTACGTATTGAGGTATGATCTGAGGGCTCTAGGTTAAGAGTTGTAGGCTTCATAGCTAAAGGTTGCTGGTCTGAAGGTTAAAGGCTGTAGGTATAGTGGTTAGGTCGCATGGATTCAAGGTTAGATCTCTCGGTCTAGAGATTAAGGCTGTAGGATCTGGAGGCTACGTATTGAGGTATGATCTGAGGGCTCTAGGGTTAAGAGTTATAAGCTTCGTAGCTAAAGGAGGCTGGTCAGGAGGTTAAAACTGTAGGATCTGGAGGTTAGGTATTGAGGTATGATCTCGGAGCTCTAGGATTAAGAGCTCTAGGTTTCATAGCTAAAGGTTTTCCAGCTAGAGATATCTTCGTTTCTCTTAGAGGTATATTTGCAATGGTCTGGGCGTAGAGTTTTCATACGTATTTTCATGCAGATTGATATGTTTATACTCTTGTGTCTTTTTTCAAGCTTTCACCCCCTCTGCATCGTCTGTAATAAGTCGTAACGCTAAACCAAAGTTCTTATGCTATTTTCAAGCTTTTTCAGATGTTATGAGGTTTATGGGTGTTTCAAGGATTTTTCAGACCAAGTTCAGTTACTTAAATCATTTTATAACAAAGTAAAAGGTTTTTCAAGGATATTTCAGATTACGAGATAGTAGTTACTTTTTCAATTTACCTATTTTAACATTAACTAAAGTGCGTTCAGTTAGCTTGTAGTTCAGTAGTAGACGCCTCTCCTCTTTTATCTGGGCTGGAGACCAGCACTAGAATTTAATCCTAGTGGCAGAGTTAACGCCTTCCTCCATTTTTGTTATTTCATCTTTCTTCCTCAGGCGTCGTGAGAGTCGTAGGATAGACGTCACTTGTGTAAATAGTCATTCTGTAGCTTAGCTTACAGAGATAACCATTATCTTCTGATCTAAGTTGTCCCCTGTTGCACACTTTCTGCAATACTATAGTGTCCGTACGCGTATGTTGATACTCCATCCTCAGCAATCACTCTCTTGTCGTCATGAGGCGATAGGGCTATTTTATTAGCTTCAACTGTAGAAACATTATGTTTTCGGGATTGGATTAAGTTCATAGGAGTTCTTAGGATCTTTTGGGTTTTAAGACATTCCACATAGCTATCGAAGTTGATGTACTGCCTGATTGCGCTACGCTTTATGCCTTTGATCTTCTTGATGACATCTCCATCTATGTCGAGAGCATACATCTTAGGTCTGAGCCCTACAAAACGACAAATAATTTTTCCATTGGCTTCATCTTTAAATTTTCCCAAAACTTTCCTGTTTTTTGTAGAATGACATATATGGTCGACAGGATAATCAGCAGTATCCAGATGTTCAAGAAAACGTAACTTATCCTGGTATATATCTTTCGTAGTCACTCTATGGATGAAAGAGTCTGTATCCATGTACATGAGTTTTAGATTTTCAGTCCCGTAATACGGCAATAACAAATCATAATGATATCGATACATCAAGGTTTTTGAGATATCCAGCACACACATCCCAATGTATATAGGTTTGTCGAACACTATCTCTCGAGAAGCCATGTGTACTGCAGCCAGATTAGGTCCATATATAGTTCGGTCAATGAACGTAGGCTTAGCAACCAGCTTTTCCAATGTCTTCCAATCGGTAACAAGTCGTATTTTCATTCGGTTTCTTATATTCTCCATAGTTTTTCCGAACATGGCATTGTTAAAAAGTTTGTACAGATCCTTCTCGAAATCATTTCTAGATCATTGTCGTAGTTCGTTATTGAATTGGACATAAGGCTTTAACCAGCACGACTGTCGAAATTGTAGTACACGATGGATTTTTATCAGTTTTATCCCATGATCAAGAGCTTGCTTCAGGGTCATGTAGTGCACCACATACTTAGTTCGTGATCCAAGGTGTGGAATTAGCTTCTTTGTAGAAGAATCCTTAGGCTTGAAGCACTCGGGCAGGAATGGTAAATCATTATGCAGCTCATGAAGTTCTGTAGGATATTCAAGATCCACTTCTAAAATGTAGCCGAGTGGGTCATCTTCTCGAAGTATTTCTAGGTTAATATCTGCAGGAGAAACCCACTCAAAACCCCCATAAGGAAGGGCGTGGCACATCGCCCAGCCATATTGGTTATTTGCGTCCTCGTACGTAATATATTGAGAGGGCTTACTTGAGTCATACTCCTCCATATAGATGTTGTTCACCTTTGCGTATCGATGAGACACTTGGCATAATCCTCCTCTTATACCTGATTCAACCATGAGTAGCTGATCGTAATCCTGTAGCAATTCTAGTTCAATTCCTGTATACAGCAGCATTGCATCCCACGTAAGTCCAGGAGATGTAAAATAATGTGCAGGATCAACTTTATGCGTTTTCAGGGTCTGGTCTCTGAATTTCTCAAACACATCAGCTAGTAGAAGAACATCTGAAGTTAGATAGGGATCGCTATACTCTCCTAATGTTTTAATGTTGAACTGTCTCCATATACTTTTTGCATGTTCATACTCTCCATCACTAATTTCTTCTTTGTTCAGCTTGTTGTAGAATGCCTCCCTCGGAGGAAGTTCTGTGTCATTCAAAACATCCCACGATGTAACGTAATCGTAGGGGAAAACACCCTTACGTGTCATCAATTTGAATTGCTCTGCTCCAAAGTACTTTAAGGTTTCAGGATATGATGTTAGATTTTTTTGCTAGTTTATCCAAGCTGGTACTAAGGAAGCGATAGGTATCCACAAAGCGAAGTTTAATATTTCCAACATACTTGGAAAATGATATATAACTTTCCTCAGAGCTAGGTTAACTTCTACTCTATCGCTAGTACAGCCTAACTCTTTAACAATGAAATGGGAGTCATATCCACTCAGGTTATGTATGAAGACAGGAATATAATTAGGCGTTTTACAGGTTAGATTACACTGATTATGTAGACTTCCTCGATATTTACCACTTATATGATCATGGTCTCGTGCTTTCCCGTTATCGTCGGTAAATTCTTTACCACATAAGTAGCATTCTGTAGAAGATTCGTATGATTTTTGCTGCTTATCTGTCAGAGTTAATGGAGCACCAGTTTTGTATACAGCATTAATCTTCTTTGCGAGAGAACTTACATACTCCATAAACTTCGGTGCAGCATCATAACCCCGATATACATAGGGTTCAGTAGGAAGACCAGTCTGTAAACCTTCAATTGTAGCTGAGGATTTGACATAAACACAGAAACTCATAGGAATATGCTTCTGATATGGAACTGTATAACACGTTTCGGGATTAGAAGAACACCCGTGGTAAGGGGTAAGAATGCTTTCAAAGTCAGCGTATATGACATAAGGTAATTTCAACATCCTTTCATGATTCTTCAATCTAACAATAGATTTCTCCTTAGTTGGCATAACAATCTTAGCAACTCCGTGTTGGCTACATATTTTTCTATGCTCATTTAACCTCTCAACTCCTCCATTTCGATACTCAAAGTGTGTAAAACAGCGTTTGCAGATGCAGAGTTTTCCCTCACATTTGGTTTTTTGTTGATGAATAAGTCTCTCGAAATTCTATATATGAACGTAATGATAACGTCCAGTTGCATCACTTAATAGAAGCAGGTCGCGATGGTCGGACAGTTCTTCATCGATAACCTTCATAGGAAACACTTGATTTTTCTCATCCAGTCCGAAAACATTTATAGAGATATTATTTCTTCGTTCAAATTTCGGAATATCAGTCAGGCTCGTAGGAAACGAGACGCAGGAAAAGTCATATCTTTCTTGAAAATCCTTATACTTGCTAACACGTTGAGGATCCTTTTGAATGAACTTGGCGAGACCAGCATACATAAAACACTTTTCATCTTCATAATTCTGTGGATTTATGCAGGCTCCTTTAGCTCCAATAGAGGTCGGTAGAGGGATGTAACTGGTTCCCCTCAGTCCATTATTCTTGTTGATTCTAACACGCACACCATCAACAGCTAATAAAGCCCAGCTGCTTCCTTTAAGTTGACTTTCCTCCATTTCAGTACAAAGTTTCTTGAATTTACTTTCCAAGATGGCGTCCAAGTCACTTTCTAAAAATATTGCTTGATTTGGGATTTTAAAGGCTTTATCAGTAGTATAACCAACGGCATTCACAAACTGACATTCAGCCATGATGTTAATTTTCACACTTTTATGGATCCTCAGTTGCTTCTGGACGGCTTGAATTATCCGCTGTTTCGATTCCTGGAGATATGTATTCAGGTCTTGGCATGTAGAGCACTGGATGAAATATGATTTCAGTCGATCCTGGAAAGCTGTTTCATATTCTACGACATCGTCTTCATCAGGAACCATTAACAGCAATTTATGTTTGGTAGGCTCGATCTTGAGTTTCTTAGCAGCAGTTATTCTCTCGCATCTTTCTTGATGAGCATCTCTGCGATGTTCAGTACCATAAACGTCAGCACAATGTTTACATTCGTAAAACTGGCCACATAGCAGCTCATGTCTCTTTTTATTGTAGTTTTTCAGGAAACTCTTATCACATTTACCACACTTAAATTCTGGAATAGCAGTGTCTAATAGAGCTTCCATTGCTATAGTTTTTGTTGTGTGCAGGCTAATTCTCGGGGAGTATTTTGCTAAGTTAGTGTCTGATACACCTTTTCACTTCTCTTCTTCACCTTGATAAGTTATCAGCGCTACTGATGATGAATTTCACTATAGAAGCTGATCCGCTACGCTATAAACACACTAGCGTAATTACAATCTAAGATCGATCAAGCTCTCTTTATACACTTAGCGCAGACCTAATAGAAAACTTCATCATCCCCTCCACCAACGGGATTCGAAGGTGGCGCTACTATCGGAGAAAGCCTAAAAGAAAACTTCATCATTCCTACCACTACCGGGGGTTTGAAGGTGGCGCTCCTATCGGAGAAAACCTAAAAGAAAACTTCATCACACCACCACCTTTGTAGCTCGAAGGTGGAACTACTATCGGGGAAAACCTAAAAGAAAACTCTATTCATTTTTGCAGTTTACGATTATTTTTAATCTAGTATACAAATCACATGAGAGAGAAAATTAGACAAATTAAAATTAAAAAAAGGAAATAAATAACTAGATTTGAAGATAAAATTTAGACAATTCAAACGAGTATAAACATGACTAAGCTACGCCTTTTAGTTTTAAAGTTACATTAGGAGCACCCATCACCACCCTTAGGCATCTCTCCATCTTCAATCATGCCTTCTTGGAGACTTTTTATACATCTCTTAACATAACAGTTCGATTTTTCTCAAGTTCATCTATTACACCGTTTAACTCATCTACGGGGCACCCTTAGAATCCTTCACGTCATCCACAAACACACCTTCTTGAACCCTTTTAATATATTTTAACCTATTTATGTTTGTTGCTACGGACATCCGTTCTCTTTTCTTAAGTTAAATTATTACATCCTCTTGTTATGTCTGAGTCTCATGCTTATATATTAAACTTTGTGATTAAGTATTTTTATTTGAAAGTCTATGTAAATCGTTTAAGGTAAACATCTCTTCTCAACATGAGACAAGTCATGATTATGGTCTTATGGGGTGAGCATGTCAACACGTCTAAAAGCATTTATATTCAAAGGTATTTAAATTATCCCACCGAGATTTGAACTCATATCCTAAGGCGTAAATTACCATTTCAACAACAATTCACACCTAAAGTATATATGTATACGCTATTTCATTGCGCTAACGTTATTAGTTCAAGAGTTATTTAAGATTCAAGTTATTGCGGCAGAAGCGGCTATCGAACCACGGGTCTGTAGGATACGGAATCATAAATCATTCACAGCATATGTTGAATGAAAAAAACCTGCGCTTTCCCCTGCTGTTCTATGTGCAATAGATCAGAAATAGAACACAATTACATAATTCAATGGACGATGGGAACTGAACCAGGGACCCTTGAGCTACACGTTGTCAGCATATGATTAACTATGAGAAGCATAACCATATAGAGCTTATTTCACTTCTCTAGACCCACTGGTTACAGAGATATATAAATTAAACAATTCAGGACTCGACCTAAGGACTACAGGTATACAGCGTAAACTCTGCGGACCACGCTAACCATATGTAAGTAATAAAGTTTATCCGAACTCTCTATCATAATTAGTTTCGGAGTTATTCTAATATAAGCAGTACTCTTTTGCGCGAGAGTCGATTCTGGACCCTTGATACAACTACAAGTCACAGATAGTCAGTAAGGGCATGGGCACCGCTTACCTGGCGGTAAAAGGTACCATGCATCGTCTTTCCACCCCTGGTCGGCATCCCATTGTTTACGCACCCTCTTTATTTATCACATGCAGGTGTGCTGGCGTCTTGTGACAAGGGTTTGACAGGTCATTAATCAAGTAGTAGTTGGTAAATGGGGACTTTGGAACAATAGAATATCTAATTTGCATATAAATTGAAAGGGGCAGGGTAAGGGATAGGGGAACCTTTTTCCAACTACTACTTGATTAATGACCTGTCAAACCCTTGTCACAAGACGCCAGCACACCTGCATGTGATAAATAAAGAGGGTGCGTAAACAATGGGATGCCGACCAGGGGTGGAAAGACGATGCATGGTACCTTTTACCGCCAGGTAAGCGGTGCCCATGCCCTTACTGACTATCTGTGACTTGTAGTTGTATCAAGGGTCCAGAATCGACTCTCGCGCAAAAGAGTACTGCTTATATTAGAATAACTCCGAAACTAATTATGATAGAGAGTTCGGATAAACTTTATTACTTACATATGGTTAGCGTGGTCCGCAGAGTTTACGCTGTATACCTGTAGTCCTTAGGTCGAGTCCTGAATTGTTTAATTTATATATCTCTGTAACCAGTGGGTCTAGAGAAGTGAAATAAGCTCTATATGGTTATGCTTCTCTTAGTTAATCATATGCTGACAACGTGTAGCTCAAGGGTCCCTGGTTCAGTTCCCATCGTCCATTGAATTATGTAATTGTGTTCTATTTCTGATCTATTGCACATAGAACAGCAGGGGAAAGCGCAGGTTTTTTTCATTCAACATATGCTGTGAATGATTTATGATTCCGTATCCTACAGACCCGTGGTTCGATAGCCGCTTCTGCCGCAATAACTTGAATCTTAAATAACTCTTGAACTAATTACGTTAGCGCAATGAAATAGCGTATACATATATACTTTAGGTGTGAATTGTTGTTGAAATGGTAATTTACGCCTTAGGATCAGAGTTCAAATCTCGGTGGGATAATTTAAATACCTTTGAATATAAATGCTTTTAGACGTGTTGACATGCTCACCCCATAAGACCATAATCATGACTTGTCTCATGTTGAGAAGAGATGTTTACCTTAAACGATTTACATAGACTTTCAAATAAAAATACTTAATCACAAAGTTTAATATATAAGCATGAGACTCAGAGATAACAAGAGGATGTAATAATTTAACTTAAGAAAAGAGAACGGATGTCCGTAGCAACAAACATAAATAGGTTAAAATATATTAAAAGGGTTCAAGAAGGTGTGTTTGTGGATGACGTGAAGGATTCTAAGGGTGCCCCGTAGATGAGTTAAAAGGTGTAATAGATGAACTTGAGAAAAATCGAACTGTTATGTTAAGAGATGTATAAAAAGTCTCCAAGAAGGCATGATTGAAGATGGAGAGATGCCTAAGGGTGGTGATGGGTGCTCCTAATGTAACTTTAAAACTAAAAGGCGTAGCTTAGTCATGTTTATACTCGTTTGAATTGTCTAAATTTTATCTTCAAATCTAGTTATTTATTTCCTTTTTTTAATTTTAATTTGTCTAATTTTCTCTCTCATGTGATTTGTATACTAGATTAAAAATAATCGTAAACTGCAAAAATGAATAGAGTTTTCTTTTAGGTTTTCCCCGATAGTAGTTCCACCTTCGAGCTACAAAGGTGGTGGTGTGATGAAGTTTTCTTTTAGGTTTTCTCCGATAGGAGCGCCACCTTCAAACCCCCGTAGTGGTAGGAATGATGAAGTTTTCTTTTAGGCTTTCTCCGATAGTAGCGCCACCTTCGAATCCCGTTGGTAGAGGGGATGATGAAGTTTTCTATTAGGTCTGCGCTAAGTGTATAAAGATAGCTTGATCGATCTTAGATTGTAATTACGTTAGTGTGTTTATAGCGTAGCGGATCAGCTTCTATAGTGAAATTCATCATCAGTAGCGCTGATAACTTATCAAGGTGAAGAAGAGAAGTGAAAAGGTGTATCAGACACTTACTTAGCAAAATATTCCCCGAGAATTAGCCTGCACACAACAAAAACTATAGCAATGGAAGCTCTATTAGACACTGCTATTCCAGAATTTAAGTGTGGTAAATGTGATAAGAGTTTCCTGAAAAACTACAGTAAAAAGAGACATGAGCTGCTATGTGGCCAGTTTTACGAATGTAAACATTGTGCTGACGTTTATGGTACTGAACATCGCAGAGATGCTCATCAAGAAAGATGCGAGAGAATAACTGCTGCTAAGAAACTCAAGATCGAGCCTACCAAACATAAATTGCTGTTAATGGTTCCTGATGAAGACGATGTCGTAGAATATGAAACAGCTTTCCAGGATCGACTGAAATCATATTTCATCCAGTGCTCTACATGCCAAGACCTGAATACATATCTCCAGGAATCGAAACAGCGGATAATTCAAGCCGTCCAGAAGCAACTGAGGATCCATAAAAGTGTGAAAATTAAGATCATGGCTGAATGTCAGTTTGTGAATGCCGTTGGTGATACTACTGATAAAGCCTTTAAAACCCCAAATCAAGCAATATTTTTAGAAAGTGACTTGGACGCCATCTTGGAAAGTAAATTCAAGAAACTTTGTACTGAAATGGAGGAAAGTCAACTTAAAGGAAGCAGCTGGGCTTTATTAGCTGTTGATGGTGTGCGTGTTAGAATCAACAAGAATAATAGACTGAGGGGAACCAGTTACATCCCTCTACCGACCTCTATTGGAGCTAAAGGAGCCTGCATAAATCCACAGAATTATGAAGATGAAAAGTGTTTTATGTATGCTGTTCTCGCCAAGTTCATTCAAAAGGATCCTCAACGTGTTAGCAAGTATAAGGATTTTCAAGAAAGATATGACTTTTCCTGCGTTTCGTTTCCTACGAGCCTGACTGATATTCCGAAATTTGAACGAAGAAATAATATCTCTATAAATGTTTTCGGACTGGATGAGAAAAATCAAGTGTTTCCTATGAAGGTTATCGATGAAGAACTGTCCGACCATCGCGACCTGCTTCTATTAAGTGATGCAACTGGACGTTATCATTACGTTTATATAAAGAATTTCGAGAGACTTATTCATCAACAAAAAACCAAATGTGAGGGAAAACTCTGCATCTGCAAACGCTGTTTTACACACTTTGAGTATCGAAATGGAGGAGTTGAGAGGTTAAATGAGCATAGAAAAATATGTAGCCAACACGGATTTGCTAAGATTGTTATGCCAACTAAGGAGAAATCTATTGTTAGATTCAAGAATCATGAAAGGATGTTGAAATTACCTTATGTCATATACGCTGACTTTGAAAGCATTCTTACCCCTTACCACGGGTGTTCTTCTAATCCCGAAACGTCTTATACAGTTCCATATCAGAAGCATATTCCTATGAGTTTCTGTGTTTATGTCAAATCCTGAGCTACAATTGAAGGTTTACAGACTGGTCTTCCTACTGAACCCTATGTATATCGGGGTTATGATGCTGCACCGAAGTTTATGGAGTATGTAAGTTCTCTCGCAAAGAAGATTAATGCTGTATACAAAACTGGTGCTCCATTAACTCTGACAGATAAGCAGCAAAAATCATACGAATCTTCTACAGAATGCTACTTATGTGGTAAAGAATTTACCGACGATAACTGGAAAGTACGAGACCATGATCATATAAGTGGTAAATATCGAGGAAGTCTACATAATCAGTGTAATCTAACCTGTAAAACGCCTAATTATATTCCTGTCTTCATACATAACCTGAGTGGATATGACTCCCATTTCATTGTTAAAGAGTTAGGCTGTACTAGCGATAGAGTAGAAGTTATTCCTAGCTCTGAGGAAAGTTATATATCATTTTCCAAGTATGTTGGAAATATTAAACTTCGCTTTGTGGATACCTATCGCTTCCTTAGTACCAGCTTGGATAAACTAGCAAAAAAATCTAACATCATATCCTGAAACCTTAAAGTACTTTGGAGCAGAGCAATTCAAATTGATGACACGTAAGGGTGTTTTCCCCTACGATTACGTTACATCGTGGGATGTTTTGAATGACACAGAACTTCCTCCGAGGGAGGCATTCTACAACAAGCTGAACAAAGAAGAAATTAGTGATGGAGAGTATGAACATGCAAAAAGTATATGGAGACAGTTCAACATTAAAACATTAGGAGAGTATAGCGATCTCTATCTAACTTCAGATGTTCTTCTACTAGCTGATGTGTTTGAGACATTCAGAGACCAGACCCTGAAAACGCATAAAGTTGATCCTGCACATTATTTTACATCTCCTGGACTTACGTGGGATGCAATGCTGCTGTATACAGGAATTGAACTAGAATTGCTACAGGATTACGATCAGCTACTCATGGTTGAATCAGGTATAAGAGGAGGATTATGCCAAGTGTCTCATCGATACGCAAAGGCGAACAACATCTATATGGAGGAGTATGACTCAAGTAAGCCCTCTCAATATATTACGTACGAGGACGCAAATAACCAATATGGCTGGGCGATGTGCCACGCCCTTCCTTATGGGGGTTTTGAGTGGGTTTCTCCTGCAGATATTAACCTAGAAATACTTCGAGAAGATGACCCACTCGGCTACATTTTAGAAGCGGATCTTGAATATCCTACAGAACTTCATGAGCTGCATAATGATTTACCATTCCTGCCCGAGTGCTTCAAGCCTAAGGATTCTTCTACAAAGAAGCTAATTCCATACCTTGGATCACGAACTAAGTATGTGGTGCACTACATGACCCTGAAGCAAGCTCTTGATCATGGGATAAAACTGATAAAAATCCATCGTGTACTACAATTTCGACAGTCGTGCTGGTTAAAGCCTTATGTCCAATTCAATAACGAACTACGACAAGGATCTAGAAATGATTTCGAGAAGGATCTGTACAAACTTTTTAACAATGCCATGTTCGGAAAAACTATGGAGAATATAAGAAACCGAATGAAAATACGACTTGTTACCGATTGGAAGACATTGGAAAAGCTGGTTGCTAAGCCTACGTTCATTGACCGAACTATATATGGACCTAATCTGGCTGCAGTACACATGGCTTCTCGAGAGATAGTGTTCGACAAACCTATATACATTGGGATGTGTGTGTGGATATCTCAAAAACCTTGATGTATCGATATCATTATGATGTGTTATTGCCGTATTACGGGAATGAAAATCTAAAACTCATGTACATGGATACAGACTCTTTCATCCATAGAGTGACTACGAAAGATATATACCAGGATAAGTTACGTTTTCTTGAACATCTGGATACTGCTAATTATCCTGTCGACCATATATGTCATTCTACAAAAAACAGGAAAGTTTTGGGAAAATTTAAAGATGAAGCCAATGGAAAAATTATTTGTCGTTTTGTAGGGCTCAGACCTAAGTTGTATGCTCTCGACATAGATGGAGGTGTCATCAAGAAGATCAAAGGCATAAAGCGTAGCGCAATCAGGCAGTACATCAACTTCGATAGCTATGTGGAATGTCTTAAAACCCAAAAGATCCTAAGAACTCCTATGAACTTAATCCTATCCCGAAAACATAATGTTTCTACAGTTGAAGCTAATAAAATAGCCCTATCGCCTCATGACGACAAGAGAGTGATTGCTGAGGATGGAGTATCAACATACGCGTACGGACACTATAGTATTGCAGAAAGTGTGCAACAGGGGACAACTTAGATCAGAAGATGATGGTTATCTCTGTAAGCTAAGCTACAGAATGACTATTTACACAAGTGACGTCTATCCTACGACTCTCACGACGCCTGAGGAAGAAAGATGAAATAACAAAAATGGAGGAAGGCGTTAACTCTGCCACTAGGATTAAATTCTAGTGCTGGTCTCCAGCCCAGATAAAAGAGGAGAGGCGTCTACTACTGAACTACAAGCTAACTGAACGCACTTTAGTTAATGTTAAAATAGGTAAATTGAAAAAGTAACTACTATCTCGTAATCTGAAATATCCTTGAAAAACCTTTTACTTTGTTATAAAATGATTTAAGTAACTGAACTTGGTCTGAAAAATCCTTGAAACACCCATAAACCTCATAACATCTGAAAAAGCTTGAAAATAGCATAAGAACTTTGGTTTAGCGTTACGACTTATTACAGACGAAGCAGAGGGGGTGAAAGCTTGAAAAAAGACACAAGAGTATAAAGATATCAATCTGCATGAAAATACGTATGAAAACTCTACGCCCAGACCATTGCAAATATACCTCTAAGAGAAACGAAGATATCTCTAGCTGGAAAAACTTTAGCTATGAAACCTAGAGCTCTTAATCCTAGAGCTCCGAGATCATACCTCAATACCTAACCTCCGGATCCTACAGTTTTAACCTCCTGACCAGCATCCTTTAGCTACGAAGCTTATAACCCTTAACCCTAGAGCCCTCAGATCATACCTCAATACGTAGCCTCCAGATCCTACAGCCTTAATCTCTAGACCGAGAGATCTAACCTTGAATCCATGCGACCTAACCACTATACCTACAGCCTTTAACCTTCAGACCAGCAACCTTTAGCTATGAAGCCTACAACTCTTAACCTAGAGCCCTCAGATCATACCTCAATACGTAACCTCCAGATCCTACAGCCTTAAACTCTAGACCGAGAGATCTAACCTAGAATCCATACGACCTAACCACTAACCCTACAGGCTTTAACCTTCAGACCTGCAAACTTAAGCTATGAGACCTACATCCTTTAAACCCCAGACCCTAAGATCGTGCCTCAAGACCTAACTATGTAACCAAAAGAGATGAGAAACATAACCAATATACATAGCCTTTCAGATCAAAAAGACAATCAAAAAACCTAAAGTATAAGCATAAGAACTCAAAACATAACAAGGTGGAACAGAGTTCCTGAAAGCAAAGAGAAGGTACGAAAAACAAGAAACTCTAGCAACAAAAGCACCTCAATTTTTCGGAAAACAGAAGCAGATACACAAAGGGTTAAATTTACTGTATAAAGATCTGTAATCAGCATATATACCTCATGCAGTGACAAAGATAGCTCTAACATCGACATGCCTCAAAAATTTGCATCATACATACAAGTAGTTAGCATTAGACAAAATAGTTGAGCTTAAAAGATATGGGTTAGATAGAGGAGAAAAGAAACATGCTTAGGATAGGTTAAGGAGGTAAGAATAGGACAGCTTAATAGCAGAATCAAGTAAGTTGAACAATGATCAAGAAGGTAAAAGCAAGGGATATATTAGGTTAGGTTAAAGTGGCAGAATAGAGGAACTTAAGTAAAGAGAACAATTAGGTTAACAGATGCAACAAAGGAAGCCATTAGCAAAACACAGCTAGGTTACAATAAAGAATGATGAAAGAAGGTAGAACTGAATGAGTATATTAGGTTAGGTTAGTTTATAATAGGATGACATAGTAAAGCATAAATGTAGGACTTGCCTCGAGATTAACCGCCTTTAATTGCTGGACTAGCAAACTGAACTTCAAAATGATAAGACCATACCTCAGCCCATAAGCCTACGGCCCTACGGCCTTTATCCTCTAGACCAACAGCATTTAGCTATGAACCCTACAACTCTTAACCCTAGAGCTCCAGATCATACCTCTGGATCTACCCTCCAAATCCTACGGCTATTAACCTCCCAGACCAGCAACCTTTACCTGTGAAAACCTGAAGTTCTTAACACTAGAACCCCCCTGATCATACATAGATACCTAACCTCTAGATCTTACAGCTCTCAACCATCCTGACCAACAGACTTCGTCTGTGAAAACTCTTAACCCTAGAGCCCCCAGATCATACCTCAGGACCTACCCTCCAAACGCTATAGTTATAAACCTCCCAGACCAGCAACCCTTACCTGTGAAAAACCTGCAGCTCTTAGCACTAGACCCCCCCCCTCCCTGATCATACATAGAGACCTAGCCCCTAAATCCTACAGCTCTCAACCATCGAGACCAACAGACTTCACCTGTGAAACTATTAACCCTAGAGCCTTAGATCATACCTCAGGACCTAACCATTAAATCCTTCAGATATTAACATCCCATACCAACAGACTTTACCTAAGAAACCCTGCAGCCCTTAACCCTAGAGCCTCAGATCATAGCTCAAGACAAGCTCTGATCATACCTCAGGACACAGCATTATAAGGTACAGCAAATTAAGAGGATTGACTGCCTACCTAAACACTGTCTAAATCCACTAAACATACCGATTGCGCATGGCCGCCATCTTGCTCATTTGGGTCTGCGCTGGAACCGCTAATTTTAAACTACTCATGTGATTCATGTTTGCAATGTCTAATTCTATACCTTTTTTACACTATGCAATTTTGTGCACATTCCTCCCTCCACACATTCGGTATAAGTAAGTCTTTTATATCCTCCCAGGGTAACAAGGATGGGTGAAGCCGGTGGTGTGCATTAACGAGAGTTTTGATTTTTCCCTGGCTGATGATCTGCTCCTAAATGAAATTATAAAAAAATAACAAAAACAAAGGATAGCTTTGTCCGTGTGAACGTGGGTGGGTGGGTGGGTGGGTGGGGGCGTGGGTGTGGATGTAGGTGTGCATTTGGTTTTGGGTCTGAGCGTGAGCGTGTGTGATCAATATACTCTAAAACGAGAACTCGGATAAATAGCAAAATTTGTACTTCAGTTCAGCTTCTTCCAAATGTACTACACCAACATTTTCAATCGATCCATTACATGTCAATTCGAAATTTATTTTATAAAGTATAACTAATTAGGTTTTAATTAAAGTATAGATTAAAATAGGTACTGCATAAAGTAATTAAATCTCCTTAAAAGTGTTACTCTTCGTCAGGATAAAATCAAATTAGATAAAATCAACTTTTCCTGCCTCAAATTTCAATGGATTTGTTTATTTTTGTATCAATAACTTCATCTAGATATCGCTATTCAAACTGACTGCATGTGGTTAGGGTAAATAAATTAATACAATAGAGAATTTCCTTAAATATTTACTTTAACGCAGTTAAAGTAAAAATTAAACATTATAACAATAAGAATTGCACAGGTGCAGCATTCAAAACTATAGTTCATTCAAGATTTCAATAGTCAATTTGAGTAAAAGAATTATAGGTGAGGCGTCCCTTTCCATCACATCGTTACTGCAAGGTTGTTATTAAACGAACATTACTATCAGTTGCACCATTTCTTTGGCTTCCTGCAAGTCCCACTTCCTCACGAAACCATACTATGTGCTAGTATGCGGACGATGGCCCAAACTTTACTATGAAATGAAAAGCAAAGAATGGCTCTCAGCCCAGAGAAAGATCAGCCACTTTTTCTGACCGAAACTCCATCACTGGTGACCGAAGCGACCTCTGAGAGCAAAAGGCCTGCAAGGATCACCCGGGTAACCTCAGCATAATCGGAGTTATACCGGAGTTATCCAGCGGTATACTGCATATCAGGAGACAGCTTGGATTCTTCAAAAGTTGTATTCTGTACAATATTCCCTTCCAATATTCTCAAATATTTGAAGCGTATCTTATCAGCGATTGCCCTATTATTACTCTGTACGGCTGAAGGGTCAGGGATTTTTTTGCAATAACGAACATCTGCAGACTGCAGACCGAGCATAACATAGCGACAAGGATGAATTCGATACCGGGGGAAGATTCACGTCTCACATACTTTCCACCTTCTCCAGTATTTTTATATCGTAGATATGCTGCGAGTATATATTGGTACCACAGCAACCAGCTGGCGTATTCTCTGGTTCACTACGAGCACAAGACATTTAGGAGAAGGAAACCCTACAGTTAGCTAAGAACTTCTTGGGCCATTGGCGGGAAGGTTACCATTGTATCCTGCACACTCACGTTAAGCAACAGTGTCTCGTGCCCTTGTTTTATGTGGTAACCCAATGAAATTACCTTATTAGTGTCATGTTTTCCTGCCAGGTAAAGTATGTACCTGCCTAACTTGAGAGCCACGCAAGGAGCCAGGCAAGTTAAGCAGCATTTGACGTGCTCATCACTTTGATAGATAGTCGTTCAAGGACAATGTCAGTGCACATAAATGTCAAAGACTTGCTGATATGCTTTTCCTCTTCTATATAGCAAGTTAAAGACTCCTTAAGCGGTTGAGTACTATAGCGCATTCCGTTCAGGAAGGAATGTTGGTGGAAATCATCAATCTCAACAGGAGTCATCCTTTCTGTTAAACATTTCTGGCAATAATATTCCGATCAATGGTGGAATGTACAAAACACTAGTCGCGACTTAATTCTTTATTCAGAGCCTCTAATGTATCAGAATTCAAGGTAAATATGTTTTATGCAAATCATTTTGGCCATAATACATCATAATGTGCAATAGAAATATTAAATCGAACATATTGTGAACTATAAGATAGTGTAACAAGGCTTATAAAATATGAACAGTTTATTCAAGTATCAGGAGATATAAGGTTATAAACTCATACATTGAACACTATGCACTGCATTTACAACAAACTATTTTCACAGCGTTAGCAGTCGTAGTAAGGAAGATGAAGTTTCACATTTTGCTTCTATTAGTCATTACAATAGGTGTTACTATATTAGGTTTTCCTAGTCAAATACCAATTCTTGTTTTAGATAGAAAATATTCAACAAATTCTTAAAAATATTGAAGAGGAATATCCGTGTGCTCTCCCTCTTGCATTCCCTCTGACGTATCGTTTCCCATTCTGACATTGATTAGTTGCTTCATTTTCTCCTTCCGTTCCACACCAATTTATTCAGGAGCGTTCTTAGATTTCTTCTAGTCATTGACTTTTTTCAGATCCACAGATCCAGATACGCTACTTTAACTTTCTCGGAGTAACGATCATCGATTGGTCTTAAGGGTTCAATCGCATCTCATGCATTTTCCCTTGCTGTAGCCTGAGTATTTTTCTAATGGACTTTCCATTTTACAACATAGACATCGCTATTCTTCATCCACGTAATTGATTGCTATTTCACTAACTTCCTTAGCGTTTCCCTCCTTCATTTACCTAAGTGGAAGCTTCAGTTCTTTTGTTGAAACTGGGAAGTTTACTTCCTCCTCTCATAGCACACGAGTATTTGTTTCATGTTTCATAGTAGTGCGATTTGCTTAACGTTTGAATTTGTTTAAATATTTATCTTACCTCCAATGGAGTCATTCGTCTTTGTATCTGTCAACCCTGTAAAGAGAACAGAATTTCATAGCTATGACGTAGCGATAAGTACTTAAAACATTTCACCATTGCTTAAAGCCTGACGTATTTCCAGTTTACCCTTGCACCTACAAGGAAATTAGTAATAAAGTAATTTCGCAGACGTTTATCTCATTAAAGAAATAAACAATAAGCTTTTCTAAGAATATTTTTACAAGAGTACAGGAAGTTTTGTGAGAGCAACACATCCTATTCTTCCCTTTTTAAAATAAATCGATACTGATCAAAACCTAGATTTTGAAAAACAGCTCGTTTTATAGTATATGTAGAATAGAATAAAATCAACAATAAAATTCTGCTGCATTCTTTATTCTGTTGAATAAAGCTCTGTTACAAAGTTCTGTTATTATTCTGAATGTGTGTAGAATTATGTAAATTCATCTCCTCGGTATAAGGGAAAAGGTATCTAAGCATTGTTAAAGGTAAGCTTTGGAAAACGGAAATGAAGAATCAAATATGTTTTAGGATCTTCAAAAATCCTCGTATGAGTAGATAATATCTTCTTCCTTCTCTAGCTCTATTTTGGTCTCTACAAAAATACCAAATAGTAATCTTGGCTTCAGCCTCAGTTATTATTTGCACTAAGAAATGTCGCACAACCCGTGGCATGACAACAAGAGTTCTGCTTGTCTCACACCAGTGAAATAAGAGAAAGTGACAGAATTTTACCTTTCGGTGTAATTTGCTGTAATTTTCGTTTCTCTAATTTGGACGTCTTTCTCACCTCAAAGTCTTATATTATATAATTTTATGCTAACGAGGTGTTTATTTCCTATCAGAAAGGAGCATCAGCAGCGGATGTTTAATTGCAGCTGGCACGGAATTGTTTACACGACCAGACATACACAATAATTTGTTTGAGGAGTATATGTGCAAATGTTTGCATTGGTGACTTGGTGTAGTACAATGAATAACATTGTATCGATATTCAGCTCATTTATAAACTAATTATTTTAGTTCTTAAGAGTGGTACCTTTACATGTTAGTTAAAAACTCCATACTCAAGCCATGTCCGATTGTGCGGGGTAAATTGCTGTAAGGGGTAAAACAGAGCGGGCAATCCTCGTGATAGGAATCAGGTCACTCTCAAGGAAAATAGCTAACAAATTCGTGAATGGGTAACGATTGGTGTCAACACAAATATTCTTTATGTTACCTACACTTATTATTCTATGTAGAAAAGAAAGAGGAGGTAACTTTAATTGTGGATTTAGCACCACTTATTGCACTTGCAACACATTCATTGCCTATTTCAAATTGTGAGGGTAAGTGATTTATGTAACTATCGATTCTAGACTACTTGTACCAGCAAGTCACATATTGAAGTGTGAACAAATGGATATATACTGCATGGTCTAAAATGACAGGTGTTGTTCATTACGTGACGCAGTTATGATCGTGCACAAAACATCAGCTAGTAAATGATGTGAAGTGTTTGTAGGAAAGTGTTGGAAGAGGAAAACAATAATTTGCATATTGAAATGAATGGCTATTAAACTGCTGTAAAGACAGTCTATTTTGCAGTAAGAAATGTGATGGTGGAATATCGCCAGGTCAGCTGGGTGTATCTCACCTGTGAATTAGGATGGGGTGGGACCAGGTTAAATATTGGTAGTGAGTAATACCTGGATGCTTACGGATAGGTAGTCACAACAAATCAAAAACATTTTTTAATTTTTTGAAACATATGACTATATTTATAAGTTAAAACCTATATTGCATTCAGTAAAACAATATGTAAAAGTACAATTTTACATTACTTAAGAATTTTCAATGTTATTGTAATACACTCACACACACACACACACACACACACACACACACACACACACACACACACACACACACACACACACAGAGAGAGAGAGAGAGAGAGAGAGAGAGAGAGAGAGAGAGAGAGAGAGAGAGAGAGAGAGAGAGAGAGAGAGAGAGAGAGAGAGAGAGAGAGAGAGAGAGAGAGAGAGAGACAAACACAAAATAAGCATGGAATAGTTGCAATACTAAGATATTTAATTGTATAAATAAATTGATCAGAAAAATTTCTTTGGCAATTGCACCTATACGTCTGGTCTATTTAATAAAACATAAGCACAAAACATTATTTTGACAACATTTGCTTAAAACTCCCATTAGTATGTAGTTTGTCAGTCAGTTATACCACGATTATATTGTAAGCAATATCTGCAGAAGTACATAACTAACTTATGTACCCTAGGGAATGTTCACACATTGAGAGGGAGTGCTCTGAGATCTCTCAATTCTAATCAGTGCAACGATAGCTTTAGACAAGGCTTTAACAGCTTCTGTCTGCCACAATTAGTGCTGCTGCTGGACACTGGAGAGGACGAATAACCGTCATATTATCAACAGAACAGCAAACGAGCAAGGCAGGGCCGAAGTTTGGCGAAGGGAGTGTCAGGTTTCTTTAGTATACCGCAGAATCTGTAATGGAATCGTTTCGCTTACTTTTTAATACTCCATTACCAAAACGTCATATTTTGCTTTAGTTCGGTGTATGGAGTTAATTAATTCAAGTTTCTGCTGATTATTAAGAATCACAACTATTACTAATACACAATACTCTGAAGTTCCCGAAAATCATTTCCAGAAATAAACTATTCATAATATTATTAGTTCCTATTAATAAATAAATCTGTAATAGACATTCTAAATACTGGATAGTACCTTCCTGTTTATATTATTGTACGAGTAGCTCTGATATGATGCACTCCCATGACATTCTTACTTATCTGTGTAGAAACCGTTATTAACGCTTATTTTACTATCTACTTATGTTAATAGAAATAAAGATGCTTACAAATGATGGTTTACATGTTTCACTCTTGTTACAATGGAAATAGAATGATATATTAGACTTAACTGATAAGCAGCTCTTTTAAGTGCTCGTTGTTATGTGATACCTTTGAAATTCCATTCCCTTTTGCACTACGAGTGTAAATTCCCAATTAAAAACGCAGAAATATTGCAAAATTAAAAGGTAAACAATAAATATTTAAGAAATGGTTAATTCAACAAATATATATTTGATATCAATTGTGTCTACATTGATTAGTCAGATTTCGACCATCTCTTGAGGCTTAACAGCTAATCGAGGTCATTCAGGATGAAAGGATATGCTGTATTGTATTATACAAAATTAAAGCAGTAGTTAACAAATCAACAACAAAAATTTCAATTTTGAAAAGGTTAGCTGGAGTCAAGTGGGGCAGTAATCCGGAGACACTGAACACCACATACAAAACATTCATCAAGCCAATACTTCTTTATAATGCAGAGGTAATAATTACAGCAAACAGTTCTAACATATATCACCTAGAAGTATGCCAAAATCAGGCCCTGCAACTAATAACTGGTGCAGCAAAATCAACTCCAATCACGGCCTTAACTCGGAACTATCCAATATATCTAACTTTAGAGGACCAGGCACTAATACAACATGAAAAAAATGTTGCGGTTAAGAACAACAAAATGGGAGAAAAGATTACTACAACTAATCAAGATGAAAACACAAACAAGTTTCCGACACAAAGTTACGGAATTAAAAACAGATCCGAATCTTCCTAATTCTAAAGAAAACATTTTATTCAAAGAAAACCCACTAACTTTTGAACCAACTAATATTCAATTAGATTTAGAACAAATAGTTACAAAATCTGAAACTTCCAAACCTGTTCTAAAAGCACTAGCATTAGAAAATGTGAACAATAGATACTCACCTGAAGAATGGTTACATATCTACACAGATGGATCTAACTTGGACAACAACTCAGGAGCAGGAATTAAGTGTGCACTGTTCTCATTCTATCAACCAGCAGGATACCACACAACAAATTTTGATGCAGAAGTAATGGCTATTCATATTTCACTCCAACACCTTCTATACAGAATAAATTCAAAAATGCTGTCATACTTTCTGATTCTAAAGCAGCATTATGTGTAATTAGTTCATATAAAGTAAGATCAATCCAAATTAAAGAATGCCACAAAATGATCCAGCAACTTCAAAACCTACAGAAAAGAATTATATTACAGTAGATACCTGCACATTGTGGAATTGCTGGAAATGAATCAGCTGATTTCCTTGCCAAAAAAGGTGCAAATTTAATTCAGAACAAAAGTAAAAACTTACCCTTTACATCCATAAAAATTAATCAAAAGCAAATATAAAAACAAACAATATCTAACAAAGCCAAAGATAAACAGTGGGACATTTTAATTAAGAATCCAGAAATTATTCCAGAAATCCCACGTAAAGCTTCAGTAGCAAATTCTAGATTACTTACGGAACATGATTATTTGGCCAAACATTTACACAGAATAGGAATTTATATGTCCTCTGTGCAACAAAGAAGAGGAAATGACTGAAGAACTTCTTTTAACCTGTGAAGCCCTACCTGCCGGACCCACTACACAGAAATATTGGAGAGCAAGAGAGCTAATGGCTTCATTTCCAAAGTCCAGCATTTTAAAACAACAACAACAACAACAACAAATTAAAGCTATGTCCAGTAACAAAAATGAACCGACATTACGTTATTTTCAGTATAACCTGGAGCTTGAAACGTGTGCTTTTACTCTTTATATATACATAAGCTACTTCATGTCCTACTTTCTTTCATTCCTCCTCCCATTGAACACAATAATTACGATGGCATGTCATCTATTTGCTATGTGCAGCCTATGTTTATATAGTCTCGCAGCCTTTTAAAATAAACACAAACGGTAATTTAAACGCTTTCTGTTATCTAAATATTTATTTACGAGGCAGCGCTCATTGTTGCAAAGAAAAAACGAACTCTAAGCAATAATAATTATGTTGTCAGCACTTAAGGAACATAGATAATATACATCTGGCGATATTGTCACGGATTAACAGTTATTAAAATAAAATATACTTGAAAGAAGTATTTAATAATTAATAAAATAACAGATAAACAACGAAATAAAGGCAATAAAAGGCATTTACTTCGTAGTAAAGGCATTTGTATTGAAAAAGGTAATATGAAACCGCTGCATTTCAATGACAAAAATATAATTTGTACAGAGTCACTTTCAAGTTGAAGATGGATTCGACACACAGCATTCTGCGTAAGTTCCTGTCTCCGCTAATATGCATTACGGCTCTTTCTCTGTGCGCCCTTTCTTGCTTCATGTAGTTGTCCGCTTGTTGAAGTACAGGTGATTACCGCAAAGGGACCATTCACTGACACAATGATGTAATTCGATGGAGCTTTTTGTCAGGTTCAAGATAACGCCTTAGGTTAGAGTTATGGTACAATTAGTTTACTTGTAGCAAACATTCCGCAGCATCAATAAATCTGCTTTGCTGTTCATTTACGACCTAAGCTTGCTTGTAATTCTAGTTATCCCCTTATCACACAGGAGAGCGACATTTGGAAATTAAGCTACAGGAAATTGATGGGCAGTAGAGTTGCAGCTATTTCTTCTATTTGTTTATTACTATAAATGGCAAAAGAGCAACATAAGAAAGATGGAATTTCAGAAAACATAAAACAATCAGAACGAACACTTAAGATAGAGCTATAAGAAAATTTACAAAACTAATCCGATCTAAAATATGCAAATGCATTTGTGAATACGGAATCCAAAATGTTCAACAACGAACAGTCAACCACCAAAGAGTTATAAATATATTAGTTATATATTTAATATATTATTTCTCTACCACCTATTGTTTAATAGTAGATGGTCCAATTATTTTTGTTCCATTTATTTATTTTGTTCCTTTAAGTAAAATGGACAATGATCCTTTCGGCGGCCGTTCTCCTTTGGAACATATCACCAATTAGCGATGTTCTTAATTCATAGCCATTGGGTTGCTGGTACCTTGGATTTTTAATCATTAGGTCACACACACTTTTGGAGACTCATCTTGATTGGAGAAAAATCCCCACCCCCAACCGGGAATCGAAACCGGGACATAACATTTCATAATTAGTTACATTATACATTTCGTTATAGAGCCATCTAATATAAAAATAGTATAACGAGTAGTATAGAATTGAGAGAATCAGCACAGTGTAGATAAGTTGTTGAACTCTCCTCTGTGTTAATATATGAGTGATGTAGAATGCTCATTGATTTAGAACTCTCCTATATGAAAATCGAGTTGTAAAAGAAGGGGAGTGTTGGCGTAGTGCCGTTCTCCCCTGTGCAGTGAGATGTTTTTGAGGGTTGGGATGATGATGATGATGATGATTGTGTGTGTGTGTGTGTGTGTGTGATGTGTAATGTGTGATGGGTGGGATGGGTAACGGGGGGGGGGGGTTCCGGGGATGTTTGAATTAAATGTGAATTCATTTCGATGTGTGTGTGTGCTTGAACTCTCATGTATGAATATCGAAGTCTAGGGTTCGATATTGTGATGGGGCGGGGTGGGTAACGGGGGTTCCGGGGATGTTTGAATTAAATGTATTGATAGTAATTCTTCGATGACTGTGCTTGAACTCTCATGTATGAATATCGAGTCTAGGGTTTGATATCTATTACGTTCAGTGCTTCGATGTCTGTGCTTGAACTCTCATGTATGAATATCGAGTGTAGGGTTTGATATCTATTACGTTTAGTGTATGATATATGATGTAGTATCGTTAATCTTTAGATAAAAGAATATCGAGAGAATGATTAGGTATGTTTACTGGGAGAGATTTATGAAAATAAATGTAATAAGACATTCTGGTAAGGGGTGTTCCCTATGCAGAATCTCTCCTTGAGCTATTGTATCCAAGAGCGATGTAAAGGTTAAGAAAAGGTTAAATTCCATTCCCACATCGAGGTACGAGAAAATATAAATCTATTCCACATTGAAGTATAAGGGTGATGACGTGTTGTCATTCCTCAAGATTTGTGCATATGTGAGTAAATTCGAATTAACAGGTCTCACCCTGTCCCGCCAGCTCGGGAACGAACGTGTCCTCACTTCACACAAACCCTCCGTCCGTTAAGTACAATCGACGATAGGATGGGGAGGGGGGAGACAGGTATGATCACGTTTCATCACCCATCTGCTCACTCGGGAACGAATGCATTCTCACTTCACATCGCAACGTCAAGATGAGTGGAACAACAACACCTATCATTGAAAGTGATACCAGATTCTGGGAGAATCTACGCAATTTCGAAGATTTGCAAAAGCATTGGGTTGAGCACCACGATGAAACGTGTGATGGAAAGATGCATCAAGTGATTTGCAAGAATCCTTCCCATCATGATTCGATCACATCTTATGCTCAATGCGGAAAGAATTGTAAAGTGTACCTCGGGTAAGTAGAATTATAATTGTGTGTTAACGTGAAAGTGTTGTTATGTGTTAGATAACTAATGATAAATATGTTTATTTCAGTAAAGCCGAAAGTGAAGATGTGGCATGCCAGTCCGAACAGGATCAAGGTGAAGATGTGTGCGGTCCGTACAATGATCGTCCGTTTAAGGATATCGGTACATCGAAACCCGAGGAGGAAGTCATAGAAAAGTGAGTATAAAATAATAAGAGTTTTACGTTAACAAGTGTATTAAATATTCACGATGTTGAGACATAGTTCGTGTATGTCCGCAGATCCAGTAAGAAAGGAGACAAGAAAAAGAAGAAGACGAACTGCAAACCGAGAATCGTCAAAGCCAAGAAGACGTTCGATCAAGACAGTTTCATCATAATGATGTTCGAACCCTTCACACCCTTCGCAGAAGAAGTAGAGGAGGAAGTTGCGAGTGATGGTAAATAGTGTGTGCATGAACGATAACGACATCTCCATCAGCATTGACTTTCGTGTGAACATAGGATTATACAATGAACTCCCATCACTTTACATTAAAGCCACACATGACGATACGTTTGTGTATATTACAAAAGAGGATTGGGAGGTAATAATGTCAAATTTGTGTGTTTTGGATACGTATCTGAAAGATGGTAAGCATCCATGTGCACCGTACAGTGAAAATATAATATATGCATTTAATATAATGTTATGTATGAATAAGATGCAAAAAATAACGTTTGTGAATACATGTTTAAATGTGGGCAGTATAAATCTGAATAGTACTGCATTCAATGGACTTAAAAGACTAATTCCATATATTGAAAGAAATTTATATCAGTTGTATGATATTCATAAATCATTATGTTCATATGATGCAAAAAGCAGGAGTGCAAGGAAGAGGATATTGGAGATGTATGTTAAAGTCAATAAAAAGATAATTTGAATTTGTAATGTTTTATTTATTACACCTATATGATAGATTGTACAACATGAGTTAATGGTTTATAAGTGAATAATTTATCATGAATAATTAAACAGAATAATGAAGTTTGTGCAGGAAAATTTGACGATGCTTGAACTTCCAATCTGACATTCACTGCCCCCGTCACAGTATCCTCAGGTTGATGAGAGCAATCGATGACGAATAGCGGTGCATATTTCAGAAAGTCGTTCCTTTTCAAAAGAGGGTAATTCTCCTTTCCATAGTAGGATGATTGAAATTTGGAATATTGATCATACAGAGATGCAAATTTCGAATTGGCGAAATCCAAATTCATATCGTGATAGGGGTAAGATTCACTGTTGAGATAAAGTTTCAGATTGGTGATATTACAATTATCAAATAGAGAGGCATCCTTAGCGAGATGATTCAATCTATCCACTTGTGCACCGACTATGACGAAACGTGGTTTTTCAAGTTTAGTCGTGGTTGCAATGTTCCATGTGAACGCTTTAGTTTGAGGTACAGCAGGTTGAGTGTGAAGGTCCAAGGTTCGAAATGCGACGTGTAGAGGTTTATCCGATTTGACGAGTTTAAGTTTATCAACTCGTTCAGAATCTGAAAGTCGAAGTACAGGCATCCTCCATTCGAGTCTAGTTAGTTGTATGGTTGTAGGATCGTTTCCAATGATACAATTATTAGAATCCTTAGATCTAATGAGAATAAGTTCAAACTTGCTATTAAGTATGACCTCCTTGTGATCGTCGGCGAAACCCAGCAACATCGAAAGAGGAACGATAGCATTGAAGATACCATTCGATGTATTCACGATGTCTACCACACCTCCAGGATAGATCCATCCAGCATTTAGTAAACGATTCGATTCCAGTTCATTCAGTGCTGCATAGTTACGCATCGTTGATGAAATGCCCGGATTCCTAGTTCTATCAATAGTCGTTCCATTCATATCCAGACGAATCTCATCGAATAGGAATGCCATAGCATTGTTACTCAATTTCGATGTGGCGACGGTGCCGTCGGGTTTAGTGAGAGTCCCCTCAATGTAGAGATAACTTCTACTAGGAAGCGTGTACAAATCTTCAGCTTGACATGGAATTCTAATTTCATCGTTCACATCGAGAGCTGACGTATTGTACGGTAGGAATACGTGTTCTTCCTCCTTACTGATCTTATCATCGAAGGTCGGAATCCCGGTCACGTCCAACACATCCATCATAGAACCTTGAAGCCTAAGTTAGCGAGAAATCTTCGATTAGACGATGTGATTAGCTTGCGGGTCGATGATCGAGTAGAGGTCAATCTCGAGAGATGTTTTTTAATATAGCATCGTCTCTTAAAACTTATACCCATTACGACGTATGTGCAATCGTACAGTGATGGTTTCGTTCCTGAAATCTAACTTATCGCCGTTCTGGTCTACCACTCTAATGTCGAGATGATCAATGAGATTCGTATCGATGATTGGTAAATATATAGGACTTGATGGTTCCTGCGAAATATGATAACCTGGAGGTACCGATGGAAAAAATTCATACAGAGAATGACCACTTTTACCATTGATGAAAGATCCCGTTGCAAGACTACACTCGATACGTATGATGCTGACCTTGAATATGTTAACCAAATCATTAGACTCGGTCAGCACGTTTGCCGGTACCCTCTGTTTAGAGGTGAAACCGAGAAGAGAAGCAATAGATCTCTCACGACTAAAGTCGATAATATAGGGAGATTGAATTTCTGATTTCATGGTGTTATTATTAGCACGTAGAATAAAGTCGTCACCGATGTCGAGAGTATCCTTGATCAATCTGGCGATATCATCCAATTCATAAGTACCCGGTGGAATTACTATACGTTCGACTTTTCCATCGCGAACGTAATGGAATAGATTATTACTCTCGTCCACATTCGGAATCGAGTAAAAAGTCTCAAAATTTAATAGAGCTATCTCGTAATGTCCGTTAGGATCCAGATGTAATGGTGTATTTAGAAATGTAGAGAATCTGGTATCACTACCACTCACGGTGATCGTGTAACTCATCGAGGAGAAACTGAAGGCACAAGTGACCGCAAATCACAGAATCGAATTCTTGAAATCTCGTCGTATTATATAGGAGCTTGACACCCGAAAGGTACGTTTCTATCTCTTCCGGAGGTCTCAGATCGCCGAAACTGTCAAAGTAGTAGGCAACGTCACCATCCTTACGTACAGCAACCCAATGTGTACCAGGGTTATTTTGATGTATCCAGATTCACTACTATTCTCTCATAGTATCGAGGACGTGGAGGTAGTTTATCGATCATGTAGACACCTCTAAAATGTGGAATGCGTAGACGTCGTGCATACGAATCGATCTCGTTAGCACTCAGGGCTTTTTCCGGGATAAATATAGGCCTCGCCCCGAGTTTTTTGATCGAAGATATAATCCTCTACCCTTACGACGTCTCTTACGGCGAAGACCTTTGCCCTGAGCCAAAGATTCCATGCGCTCGTTGTGACGTGTTAATTCCGCAAGTTGTTTTGCATCCGAACGTTTCTTATTGACAGCCGTAGCAATCTGAGCAGCACCTCCAGCTAGACCACCTGCTGCACCTAGAGCTGCTAAAAGTGGTAGCAAAGGTAAGAAACCACCTCTCTTGTTGCGACGTTTACGCATGCCAGCGCCCGCTGCCAATTTACCCTTCATAAGTGTAGTCACAAGTCGAGCTGCAAGTCGTTCGCCCAAAGAAGCGTCGGCAGACTTTACACGTCTCCAAGCTTTCTCTACCAACACCTTATCGGCTAGACGACGAGATTCTGTATCAGTACTCTCTGCGTAAGCCCGATCGTGATCGAGACACGCTGAATCTAACCCGTTCACCGGTAAGTCACCTCTCTGCAAGCGTTTATGTAGTTTCGTTCCGGGACCGCAGAAACGATAACCCGGTAAATGTGCCTCAAATGGTAATGAATTAATCAAGGAATTAAGAATTCCCGAACCTTTGCGTGCACGTGTAGAGCGCATGTCTCACTATGAAATAAAAAAGGCAAAACGTGCGCTTTATAAGTATACGATTCCTATGACGATTGGCTAAATCCAGTAAAGACATAGATTGCCCTTATCACGAACGAAATAAAAGACAAAACTTATGCTTTATAAGTATTAGTCGCGATATGGAGATAGTAAAGCAAAAGTGTACGCTACCCATACAGGTGTTAGATTTCGAGGATGACATTCGCAAAGGACGACACGGTACGTTGTTTCCGAGTAACGTTAGAGCGCTCATACTTGGCAGTTCAAATGCTGGAAAAACGAACGTTTTACTCAACCTGCTTATTCACGAGAATGGTCTGAGATTCGAAAACCTCTACATATACTCGAAATCGTTGCAACAACCTAAATATCGATATTTACTCAGGTTACTGAAAACTATACCCGATATAGGTGTATTTACGTTCGATGATGGTGATAAAGTAATTCAAACGTCGGATGCTAGAGAAAATTCGATATTCGTATTTGATGATGTGATAAATGAAAAACAGGGTAAGATAGCTTCATATTACAGTATGGGTAGACATCGTAATGTCGATGCTATATATTTAGCACAATCATATGCTAAAGTACCTAAACATTTAATTAGAGATAATGCAAATATGATTATATTCTTTAGACAGGATAATCTCAATTTAAAACATATATACGAAGATTATGTAAATACCGATATGTCCTATGATGAATTTAAGAATATGTGTAAACATATATGGGAGAGTGATGAACGATCCTTTGTTGTTATAGTACCAGAATATCCACTGAACGAGGGACGCTACCGTCACGGTTTTGATCGCTTTATCAGAATGAATAAATAGAATAATCCATCACTTAAGCAATGAGTATCGACAGGTTCGGATCCCGAAGAATCATACCCTCTAGGGGTGTGTTCAATCGATATATCATAACTAGAGATGGATCGGGAAACTATCGATTCAAGGGAAAGCGGTTGTGCAATATTCACGACCCTGAAGAAGGTGACGATGCATCGACTAAACGTTATGTGGATACGCATACGGCTGACGTCGAGAATCGAATGCAGATCTTCAGCGAGCAGACCTCGTATCAGCGTATGGGCGAGTTTGAAGCTATGCTTAGGGATCACATACAAAAATCGCTCGACATCCAATACAACAATTTAATGGAGTACTTAAGTAAATATGCATTTAAACGTGATTCCGAAAATAATGTCATTATAGATGGTATAAGAATGAAAACGCTGTTGGACCCCCTTCACGAACACGACGTTCCTAATAAAAAATATGTAGATGATAGGATTCCAATTCACGACTCTAATGAAACCCTATCATTTCGAATGAAGAGATTGAAGGATTTAGCCGACCCGATAGATGATAGTGATGCAGTCACCATGAGTTATGTTAATCATTTCTTTATACAGAAACATAATGAATTGCAAACGGGTTTAACTGAGACTATAACAAACATTGTCGATACTATTACACGGAAACAGAATGAATTACAAAGTCAGTTAACTAGAACAATCACCTCCGCTAGCGAGACTATTACTACAGCTGTAGAAAAAGAAGTGAAAGAACTAACCGCACGACAAACGGAACTTGATAATAAACTAATCACTATAAATAATGATATTCATACTATGAAAACACGAATGAGAAATGTTGTAAACACTATGTTACAACAATTGAAAGCACAACTCATAATTTCATTGCAAACACGTCCGTTTCGAGGTCCCTCTTTAAGGTATACGTTAACATCGGGACTCGAATACTATAAAGTTCCTGGAAATGGAAGTGTACTCTCGTGTTCCATCGTATCATCGGTACATCCGCATGCTGTAAATGATACATTGTTTGCAATAAACGGAAGATTAGTTGAAAGATATCCTGTAAGAGTTGAAACTGGCGATATTCTATCGTTTACAGCGCCAGTCGGACGTGCTAAAGATGGTCATATATTAAGTATAGAACTGATAGTTTCATATAAATTAGCAGTAGCTGATTAATTATACATTCATTTCGATATGGATGCTGAAGCTATAAGACTTAAGGAATCCATTGCCCGTCACAGTAGGGCAATAAGAGAAAAGTTACGTTCTCTCAAAGGAATGAAATTCGAAACGCAACGAGTCATGTCTGAAGTTCTTCAACCTGTAACCGAACCATTGAAAGTAATAGCGAAAGCACACCAAGACAACAACGACGACGACGACGACGACGACGACGACGACGACGAAACTACAGATGATGCTAACGGATCTGATCTCGTGTCAAAGTATCTACACAAGGTTCGAACTGCCAGTTCGAGTGACATGGACAATACTTACGGCATACGTTACGAGGATAATGAGTATAAATTGGGTAACAAGACAGTTGTGTTTAAATCTGATGGTGTTCAGATAGGAACAGAAACGTATGAACCCACAGCAGGCTTATATGAATTATTATTTAAACGTTTACTTCGCAAGACATCGTACACAGATGATGATTTAGACGTGTATTCGCAAATCTTACAGAATACTCAAGTTTACAGACACGGTTATTCAAGAGATGGACGTTTAAGAGCAAATCGAGGGTTCAAGTATCGTCATATCATTCGTGACCTTGTTAGTAATCGAACTGGATTTGGTTTACGTTGGAAAGAACATGTACCGCAGAGAAAATTAGATTACATCTACTGGAACGATCCGAATGAAATAATAAACAGATTAAGATTAGTTGCGTCGAGGGATGCAGGTAATTTGAATCACTCACCCGAGATAGAAGAAATTATTACAGAACTTAAAACATCAAAAATTATAGCATGATAAAACGTCGCATTGCAACCGAGTTACATGCACCAGCTAGAAGACGATTTTTACGTCGTAAGATCATAAGCAAAGGAATGAACGATTTAGTACAAATAGATCTTATGGACATGTCTAATTATGCAAGAGACAATAGGAATTATAAGTATATTCTTCTTGCATGCAATTTTTATTCCAAGATGGCTTATGCACGACCATTACGTGATAAAAGTGGTATTAACGTTTCGACTGCTATGGAGGAGATATTGAATGAAATGGAATCGTTTCCGAAGAATGTTCAATCTGATAAAGGAAGGGAGTTTTACAATAAACATTTCCGCGAACTAATGAATCGTAATAATATTAATCATTACAGTACATTCACACACGTTAAGGCTGCTGCAGTGGAACGTTTAATAAGAACGATCAAACTGATTTTGCATAAGGAATTTATTGTTCAAGGCTCATATCAATGGATAAACATACTACCTAGAACTATTCATACCTACAATAATACTTACCATCGAACGATTCGTATGAAGCCTGTAGAAGTTCGTGATAATTCTCTCCTGCTCAGCGTCTACAAATATGATAGAAGTCTGCGTGAGAAGCGAAGATCTAGGCTTCATCGTGTTGCTGACTACGTGAGGATTTCTAAGCATAAAGGTGTTATGGAGAAAGGTTATCTACCAAATTGGAGTGTTGAAGTCTTTAGGATACGTACAGTGCAAAGGACACATCCATTGACCTATCTCATCGAGGATCTGGAGGGTAAACTGATTGAAGGAGCATTCTACGGTTATGAATTACAGAAAACTCAATATCCACACACGTATTTAGTTGAAAGGATCATCAGACGTCGTGGTGATAGGATTCTGGTGAAATGGTTAGGATTTCCTACCCGTGAATGGATTAATGAGGTGGACATTGTATAAATAAAAAAACACACAACTCAATAAAGAAATATAATTTTAATGATATATTGTGTTTGATTTTTTTTTGTTCACATTGATTCCTGACATCTTCTGTAACTGCTAATTCACATCTCCTTAACTTAAACATGATAATAACATTTTTATACTTTTTTAAAAATCTTCTGTAACTGCTAATTCACATCTCCTTAACTTAAACATGATAATAACATTTTTATACTTTAAAAAAAAAATCATACATGATTATAGTTGAATTAACATTTAATTGTAGAGATTTTAACATAACGTACATGCTAGTTCACATTGAGTATATATAAATTCACCTACCCTTAACGTAAACATGATAATTACAATTTGAAGTAATTAGTAATATACGTTAAACAAACATCATACATGATTATAGCTGAAATAAGAGCCTTTGTACATGCTAGTTCACATTGATATATACAAATCTCCCTTCACCCCTTAACGGAGACATGATAATAACATTTTGATATAATTAGTAAATATATTTTAATAAAAAATCATACATGATTATAGTTGAATTAACATTTCATTGATTTCTGCTATCTAACATTTCAAAACGACATGAATAGGAAAAAATATTCCTTCACCCCTAACATAAACATAAAAAAAGCAACACGTTATCTTTCAAATGAAGTAAATATGTTATTATCATGTAATTAGTAACACACTTTACAAATATACTTGAAACTCAATTATTTCGTTTTTTGAAATACAGTAATATGTTATTATCATGTGCCTAGTAATACCTTTAAACTCAGTTGTAACACACTTTACAATTATACTTGAAACTCAATTATTTTATTTTTTGAAATACAGTAATATGTTATTATCGTGGCCTAGTAATACCTTTTAACTCAGTTGAATCTATGCTTTATTGAGAAAAGAAAAAGAAATTTACACTTGACAATTTTCTATAGCATAATGTCCCCATGCTAATGTTGAAAATGAATTATTGGGAATGTATCGTTTTGTATCGATACCACTTAAAGCTATCTTATTAGATTCAATAGTATGAACATCATGTTTATAACTTCTGAAACATGTCTGCATGCTTCGATGTATAGTGTCAGGATGTGTAATACATGAGAGATATTGTTCAAAGGTTATGAATCTCATCGAATCTTTTGTTACACCTTTTGATTTTTTAATCACTTCAGTATCATATCGATAACTATATAATTTCGATTTCAGCCCTACATATTCAGTCATCACTCTACCGGCTAGCTCATCCTTGAATAATCCTGAAATTTTCTTATTTGCTAACGGAATACCATACACATTATCCATTGGATAATTCGATGTATCGAATAAATGTATATTGGTTTTAATAAATTCATATATATCGCAGTTAGATTCAAAGAGAAAAGCATCCGTGTCCGTATAGATTAAAGTTACATCTTTAAATTTTTTCTTCAGAATTTCATAATAAAAATCATACATTTTATGTTTGGATAGATCCAGGATTGCTTGTCCTATGTATATTGGCTTATTCATCAATATTTCATCTCTGACCAATTCTATACCTATTAAATTTTCATCAAAAATCACGTACCTTATACATGTCTGTCGAGCTAACAATTTACGCGCTCGTTTCCAGCTGGTAGCTAAATGAAATGAATTATAACGTTTTACATTCTCTATAAATTTTCCATAAACACAATTATTCATTAACTTCCATAGATTTTGACCAAATTTCGTCTTATCTTCAATACGTTTACGAACGTTGAGTTCAATGTAAGGATTTATCCAGTTAGATTGTTTGTAACCTATTACTCTATGTATACGCGATGGAATCAAACCAAGTTTAACACATTGTTGAAAATTGAGATAATGTAATACGTATTTATTTTTATCATTCAATGTTGTTAGCAATTTTGTATACTTATCACCTGGCGCGATTTCATTCAAAGGGCATAATGGCAAATCATTTTGTATATCATGAAGTTCCTGTGGATATTTAAAGTCTACTTCCAACACATATCCCACGTCAGAATCACTTGTAATAGACATAAAATCTATTGATTTAATTTCAGCATCAGTTAGCCACCTTATATCAGTGTATGGTAAGCTATTATTTTCCATTGTATAACTATATAGAGAATTGCAGTCAACGTACATTAAATAATTAGTTGGTTGAGTGTTATCATAGCTAGTCATGTATCTGTTATTCGCCTTTGCATACCGTTTGGACACAGTGCAAATTCCACCTCGTATTCCTTTTTCGAAGAAATCTAGCATAGTCTTATCTGTTAATAATGAAATCTGTACACCAGTCGTTCTTAACATTGCATCATAGGCTAACCCGGGAAGTGTGTAATACTGACACGGGTCGAGTCCGTACAAACCGATACTTAATTCACGGAAGCGTTCAAACACGTCCGTTAGTATTAATGTATCGCACTTAAGATATATATTTAAATATTCACCCAGATTTTTAACATTGAATTCATTCCATACCGTTCTAGCATGACTATAATCCTCATCGCTTACATGATCAAACTGATGTTTGGATGGTAGACTATTCTCGTATAATTTTTCTATAGAATCCACATACGTGTACGGGAAGACACCTTTACGTTTCATCAGTTGTCTATGCAAAGGATTCGTGTACATATTATTGGTATAATGAAAATCATCTGCTTCTAACATATCCGAAAGGTTACTAAGTTTTGAATCCAAAAAACGATAGCTATCCAGAAATCTTAGATATATACTCATTCCATTCGAATTTGTATATCTTTTGCTAAAGGATAAGTAATTTTCAGAAGTTTGTGCAATACAGTTGATAGGTTCCGTATCGTAACCTAGTTTCTTTACTATGAAATGAGCATCGTATTTTGACAAGCAATGAAAGAATATTGGTATGAATCCTGGCATTTTCCTATTTAAATTGCAGTGCTTATGAGCTGGGCCAACGTAACTTCCAGTCAAATGACAATGATCACGAACCTTTATGCACGAGTTAAGAAATTCACGTTTGCATATGTGACATCGTGTTGCATTTTGATATTCTAGCTCATCCACATCTCTCATACTTATTTCAATTTTATTAGCATATATATTAATGACCTGATTTGCAATTAACGTTAATTCTTTAAGAAAATTTTCAATTGCATATGGACCTTCAAATGATTTGAAACGTGTTAAATTTTTATCATAACTACAGACCAAATGTAATGCAATTGCATACGCTTCATGTTTATGAATGCTACGTGTCCAGCTTTTACTCGATACATCTTGACACGAATCTACCTTACGTAAGATACATTCTATGTCTGCATAAACCACGAATGGAACTTTTAGACATTTCGAATATGCGTTAAATTCAACGAGATCAGTTTTACCAGCCTCGGGCATTCTGATAATTTGATTCATCATACACCTCTTTTTATGGCTATTTAAACGTGATTCTGATGTGAAATACAAGTTACAATTGTTACATAACCATTTTCGCCCATTATGTTTAGTTAGCTGCTTTCCTAGCAAACGTGACAAGTCTGTTATCAGACAATAATGTCTTTTATACATTAAAAGATTAACATGATGTGATTTTATCTCTCTTGGTTGATATAAGAGAATAATCGATTTATTTTCAACACCGTATATCGTTATTGAAATATTTGAATTTTGATTCTCGAATTTTTCTACATCTTTCAATGATACGGGGAATGTTATATTCTCAAAGTTAAATTCGTTACGAAAATCATATCTTTTATAGGAGGTGGGTCGATTCTTGTTACGTTCTACTGGGTATTTGGATGCTAACAGACAGTATGCAAAGCAATATTTATCAGTATTACGAATGTTAATAACAGCTCTCTTCGATTTTATAAAGTCGGGTAATTCAGTATACATCCCTGCATTCAATGAATCGTATTGTGTCACATATATTGTTAATTTCTCAATACTGTATAAAGCTTTTGAACTGGTACGCGATTCAAAATTATCCATATGATCTAGTATAGGTTGTACAATCTTCTCTTCATACCATATAGATTTATCTGTAGATTGCAATATCACCTCAAGTTTACTGTTAAAGTTAAATGTATGAATATTATCGCTCTCTTGTGATATTATGACATATTGACAGGATAAACAGGATCCTATCTTAAGACCTGATTTATACATGTTTAAGCCCTTATCAATTTCATTCAAAATTAAAGGTTTGCATTCTGCTAAGAATATAACGGGGTCAAGTATATTAACACAGTTGTGAATTTCGTAGGTGGTTAATCGGTTTTTGAAAGCGGACTCACTGTGAATACATCGTAATCGTTCAGCCTGGGTCACGTTCGAACAGGTTTCCTCTTGCTGAATCGAGGGTTGTCCAGTGGCAGTATCGGAGCATCTTGTCGTCGTTTCTGAAAAAAGCAATTACAACATTCGATTAACTTTACATACGGGAACATTGATTTACATGTATGTAAGGTGGTAACAGAAATAACATACATGTTAATAACTTTTACATGTATGAATCTCAATTTTACGTAAACTCTATACTTTACGTAGAACGTAACATGCATGTAACTTTTACATATGAAAATAGTTACATAATGATTATGTATTTTACAATTATTGCTATCATCACGTAACTACAATATTCAGATAGTATGTAACTGTTTTACGTAATGCTCTCTCCCTTACATAAATGATAAAAACACACAACGTAAACCATATAGATGTAAAATACCGTAACTGAACTACGATATTGACATGTACGTTTTACACATATAAATTAACGTTCTTTTTTCACCTACAACGTTACTTTTACGTGTAACAAACAAACGTAACTAACATGCATGTGAAATAACGTAACTGAACTACGATATTCACATGTACGTAGTTATTACACATGAAAATTAACCCTACAACGTTCACTCTCAATTACTAATACTACATGACGTGCGATAATTAACACTTTAAGTTCTAATACAACATGTACGTACATGCAAGTAACTACATTCAATTACTAATACTACATGACGTGCGATAATTAACACTTTAAGTTCTAATACAACATGTACGATTTCACATTTACATGCAAGTAACTACATTATCACTTTTTTTATGAAATTTTATTCAATAATTGTACTCACCTTTTGACGACATTACGGGCTGCTTAAAAAAGACAATTTATGTCGTTTGAAACCACTTTCTAGTGTTTCCTCGCCATGGTATTGGAGTATGCAGTCACCACGATTTAGTAGATCTTTCTGCGCTGCGGTCATATGTTTGAATCTCTCCGGGAGGAAGACTTGGAAATCTGATGTTTCGACGACGACCCGTTCACCATATCTGGTCTTCACGGTTTTGACGGATCGAATGATGTGTTGAACGGACTGATCTAATTCACGTAGTTTCTTTGTGGGAAGATGTGTTCCACCTTCAGCTAGTTGATTTAGCTGTAGCATCTCATGATCTGAAACATACATATAAGCACACACGAATCAGTATTACTTCAACATTCTTCGTAAACAGAGATAAAAAATGAATTACAATATACAACGTTTCTATCTTACCTGTAGGATCCATATTTCCAGAGAATCGACTGCCTCCTCACTCATCCGTGCCGCGGTATTTATTAACAGTTGCTCCGCCCCCCCTCCGTCCGGGAGAGGTGTTACTGTCTACATATTACGCTATATGTTTAAAGTAGTTGTGACTACGTTATAAGTTAGAAGGTAATACTAGTAACTTTATTATCATAGTTTAAACTTTATATAGGTTCATCATTTTTTACACCCCCTCCAACCGTATCTCTCCTTCCCAAACACCATGTTGCGTGCGCACACTAACTGTGATTCGTTCCCTACATCTTGGAGGGGGGGATATAATTACACATTTCTTTACACACACATACTTGTACAAAATATATTTTTCTGAACATTTGATTTTTTTACATTTGGTATACTAACACATTCATAGTATTGTTTCATCATTCATACAAATATATAGATTCATTCGTTTAATTTTAAAATATATTCTTTTTTTTCCTAACGTTATTTGACAAAGTTAGACTTCGCTACAGCAATAAGAATGTTTTGACCACCCCTGTCACCAGTCTGGAGAGATTAACTCTTTTTTTCTCTGACCCACATACCAAAAGGGATGACGTTCAGTGGAGTATTCGTAATACTGAGGGGAGATTTTCTAGACAATTTCTTATATGGAGGGTGATATCTTACCATGGATAGTTAGGATATCTACACTATAGATCCCTAGTTGCGTATATATATTATCATATTGATTGATCAGTTTTGTATTACTCATATATACTTAAAGATGAGATACTTTTCTCTCGTTATCTTAATCATTTTTAAATAGATGGTTAGTGCTTTTATTTTATTTTCGATGTTATGTTCCACTTTTATCATGCTTAGAGGGAATATTCTTTTTAAGTTATCGTGCTTAGAGGGTGCGTTCCTTTATCATGAAACCCCTTTCAAACAGCTTTACATTTGCATTCTTATACTTTTCTCTCAATATTTTTTTATCATTCTTAAAGAGATGGGTAGTGCTTTTATTTTTATTTGCATTTGCTATGTACCACTTTTATCATGCTTAGAGGGGACATTTCTTTGTCATGCGACCCTCTCACACAGATTTACATTTCCATTCTTATACTTCATCAATGTGGAATAGATTTATATTTTCCCGTACCTCGATGTGGGAATGGAATTTAACCTTTTCTTAACCTTTACATCGCTCTTGGATACAATAGCTCAAGGAGAGATTCTGCATAGGGAACACCCCTTACCAGAATGTCTTATTACATTTATTTTCATAAATCTCTCCCAGTAAACATACCTAATCATTCTCTCGATATTCTTTTATCTAAAGAATAACGATACTACATCATATATCATACACTAAACGTAATAGATATCAAACCCTACACTCGATATTCATACATGAGAGTTCAAGCACAGACATCGAAGCACTGAACGTAATAGATATCAAACCCTAGACTCGATATTCATACATGAGAGTTCAAGCACAGTCATCGAAGAATTACTATCAATACATTTAATTCAAACATCCCCGGAACCCCCGTTACCCACACCGCCCCATCACAATATCGAACCCTAGACTTCGATATTCATACATGAGAGTTCAAGCACACACACACATCGAAAAGAATTCACATTTAATTCAAACATCCCCGGAACCCCCCCCCCGTTACCCATCCCACCCATCACACATTACACATCACACACACACACACACACAATCATCATCATCATCATCATCCCAACCCTCAAAAACATCTCACTGCACAGGGGAGAACGGCACTACGCCAACACTCCCCTTCTTTTACAACTCGATTTTCATATAGGAGAGTTCTAAATCAATGAGCATTCTACATCACTCATATATTAACACAGAGGAGAGTTCAACATCTTATCTACACTGTGCTGAAACGCTCAATTGTATACTACCATAACGGTTAAAAATAATTAAATTCTGGAGTGTTAACTCTTCGACAGTAGACTAGAACTCTGTAGACAACCGTAAAATCAGCCTTTTTCTCTTCAGTTACAGCCTTTATTTTCGGGAGAGTAAACTCAGCATTTAGCTTAAGTGACTAAAATGTTTTTACCTGACTTTAGCTTATTTATAGATAGTTATTTTCTACATCCAATTACGTGTCTTATCTAACGCCACCTAGACGCAAAGCGCCGTAGAAGGTCTCATAATAAACATGAAGGCATGTTGTGATTAAGCGCAAATAATTGGTGGTGGTGGTGAACAACAACAGCCGTCGTCGTCGTCGTCCTCATCCTCCTCGTCCTCCTCCTCCTCATCCTCATTATCATAATAATAATAATAATAATAATAATAATAATAATAATAAACCGACAGGTTCTGTTGGTGCTCTTCTTGTCTCGTTTTTGCCCTTCTTTTTAGGTCTTGCAGGCCTGATATAAGATATAACATTGATTACTGAATATCTGAATATTTCTGTGTATTCTGCAACAAATGTCAATCTTCCAGTCGTCATCAGTAGTTATAAATGGTAGGTTCCAGCGCAGACCCAAAAGGGCAAGATGGCGGCCATGCGCAATCTGTATGTTTAGTGGATTTAGACAGTGTTTAGGTAGGCAGTCAATCCTCTTAATTTGCTGTAACTTATAATGCTGTGTCTTGAGGTGTTATCGGGGCTTGTCTTGAGCTGTGATCTGAGGCTCTAGGGTCAGGAGTTGCAGGTTTTCTTAGGTGAAGTCTGTTGGTATGGGATGTTAATAGCTGTAGGATTTAATGGTTAGCTCTTGTAGTATGATCTGCGGCTCTAGGGTTAAGAGTTGTAGGGTTTCTTAGGTAAAGACTGTTGGTCTGGGAGGTTAATAGCTATAGGACTTAGAGGTTAGGTCTTGAGGTATGATCTGGGGCTCTAGGGTTAAGGGTAGCAGGTTTTAACAGGTAGGGTTGCAGGTATGGAAGATTAATAGCTGTAGGATTTAATGGTTAGCTCTTGTGCTATGATCTAAGGCTCTAGGGTTAATAGTTTCACAGGTGAAGTCTGTTGGTCTGGATGGTTGAGAGCTGTAGAATTTAGGGGCTAGGCCTCTATGTATGATCTGGGTTAGATCGTATGGATTCAAGGTTAGATCTCTCGGTCTAGAGTTTAAGGCTGTAGGATCTGGAGGTTACGTATTGAGGTATGATCTGAGGGCTCTAGGGTTAAGAGTTGTAGGCTTCATAGCTAAAGGTTGCTGGTCTGAAGGTTAAAGGCTGTAGTAGGTTTAGTGGTTAGGTCGTATGGATTCAAGGTTAGATCTCTCGGTCTAGAGATTAAGGCTGTAGGATCTGGAGGCTACGTATTGAGGTATGATCCGAGGGCTCTAGGGTTAAGAGTTATAAGCTTCGTAGCTAAAGGTTGCTGGTCAGGAGGTTAAACCTGTAGGATCCGGAGGTTAGGTATTGAGGTATGATCTCGGAGCTCTAGGATTAAGAGCTATAGGTTTCATAGCTAAAGGTTTTCCAGCTAGAGATATCTTCGTTACTCTTAGAGGTATATTTGCAATGGTCTAGGCATAGAGTTTTCATACGTATTTTCATGCAGATTGATATCTTTATACTCTTGTGTCTTTTTTCAAGCTTTTACCCCCTCTGCATCGTCTTGTAATAAGTCGTAACGCTAAACCAATGTTCTTATGCTATTTTCAAGCTTTTTCAGATGTTATGAGGTTTAAGGATGTTTCAAGGATTTTTTAGACCAAGTTCAGTTACTTAAATCATTTTATAACTAAGTAAAAGGTTTTTCAAGGATATTTCAGATTACGAGATAGTAGTTACTTTTTCAATTTACCTATTTTAACATTAAAGTGCGTTCAGTTAGCTTGTAGTTCAGTAGTAGACGCCTCTCCTCTTTTATCTGGGCTGGAGACCAGCACTAGAATTTAATCCTAGTGGCAGAGTTAACGCCTTCCTCCATTTTTGTTATTTCTTCTTTCTTCCTCAGGCGTCGTGAGAGTCGTAGGATAGATGTTACTTGAGTAAATATTCATTCTGTAGCTTAGCTTACAGAGATAACCGTTATCTTCTGATCTAAGTTGCCTCCTCTTGCACACTTTTTGCAATACTATAGTGTCCGTACGCGTATGTTGATACTCCATCCTCAGCAATCACTCTCTTGTCGTCATGAGGCGACAGGGCTATTTTATTAGCTTCAACTGTAGAAACATTATGTTTTCGGGATAGGATTAAGTTCATAGGAGTTCTTAGGATCTTTTGGGTTTTAAGACATTCCACATAGCTATCGAAGTTGATGTACTGCCTGATTGCGCTACGCTTTATGCCTTTAATCTTCTTGATTACACCTCCATCTATGTCAAGAGCATACATCTTAGGTCTGAGCCCTACAAAACGACAAATAATTTTTCCATTGGCTTCATCTTTAAATTTTCCCAAAACTTTCCTGTTTTTTGTAGAATGACATATATGCTCGACAGGATAATCAGCAGTATCCAGATGTTCAAGAAAACGTAACTTATCCTGGTATATATCTTTTGTAGTCACTCTATGGATGAAAGAGTCTGTATCCATGTACATGAGTTTTAGATTTTCAGTCCCGTAATACGGCAATAACACATCATAATGATATCGATACATCAAGGTTTTTGAGATATCCAGCACACACATCCCAATGTATATAGGTTTGTCGAACACTATCTCTCGTGAAGCCAAGTGTACTGCAGCCAGATTAGGTCCATATATAGTTCGATCAATGAACGTAGGCTTAGCAACCAGCTTTTCCAATGTCTTCCAATCGGTAACAAGTCGTATATTCATTCGGTTTCTTATATTCTCCATAGTTTTTCCGAACATGGCATTGTTAAAAAGTTTGTACAGATCCTTCTCGAAATCATTTCTAGATCCTTGTCGTAGTCCGTTATTGAATTGGACATAAGGCTTTAACCAGCACGACTGTCGAAATTGTAGTACACGATGGATTTTTGTCAGTTTTATCCCATGATCAAGAGCTTGCTTCAAGGTCATGTAGTGCACCACATACTTAGTTCGTGATCCAATGTGTGGAATTAGCTTCTTTGTAGAAGAATCCTTAGGCTTGATACACTCGGGCAGGAATGGTAAATCGTTATGCAGCTCGTGAAGTTCTGTAGGATATTCAAGATCCACTTCTAAAATGTAGCCGAGAGGGTTATCTTCTCGAAGTATTTCTAGGTTAATATCTGCAGGAGAAACCCACTCAAAACCCCCATAAGGAAGGGCGTGGCACATCGCCCAGCCATATTGGTTATTTGCGTCCTCGTACGTAATATATTGAGAGGGCTTACTTGAGTCATACTCCTCCATATAGATGTTGTTCGCCTTTGCGTATCGATGAGACACTTGGCATAATCCTCCTCGTATACCTGATTCAACCATGAGTAGCTGATCGTAATCCTGTAGCAATTCTAGTTCAATTCCTGTGTACAGCAGCATTGCATCCCACGTAAGTCCAGGAGATGTAAAATAATGTGCAGGATCAACTTTATGAGTTTTCAGGGTCTGGTCTCTGAATGTCTCAAACACATCAGCTAGTAGAAGAACATCTGAGCTTAGATAGAGATCGCTATACTCTCCTAATGTTTTAATGTTGAACTGTCTCCATATACTTTTTGCATGTTCATACTCTCCATCACTAATTTCTTCTTTGTTCAGCTTGTTGTAGAATGCCTCCCTAGGAGGAAGTTCTGTGTCATTCAAAACATCCCATGATGTAACGTAATCGTAGGGGAAAACACCCTTACGGGTCATCGATTTGAATTGCTCTGCTCCAAAGTACTTTATGGTTTCAGGATATGATGTTAGATTGTTTGCTAGTTTATCCAAGCTGGTACTAAGAAAGCGATAGGTATCCACAAAGCGGAGTTTAATATCACCAACATACTTGGAAAATGATATATAACTTTCCTCTGAGCTAGGAATAACTTCTACTCTCTCGCTAGTACATCCTAACTCCTTAACAATGAAATGGGAGTCATATCCACTCAGGTTATGCATGAAGACAGGAATATAATTAGGTGTTTTACAGGCTAAATTACACTTATTATGTAGACTTCCTTGGTATTCACCGGTTATATGATCATGATCTCGTACTTTCCAGTTCTCTCTGGTAAATTCTTTACCACATAAGTAACATTCTGTAGAGCATTCGAAAGATTTTTGCTGCTCATCTGTTAGTGTTAATGGAGCATCAGTTTTGTATATACTATTAATCTTCTTTGCGAGAGAACTTACATACTCCATAAACTTCGGTGCAGCATAATAACCACGATATACATAGGGTTCAGTAGGAAGATCAGTCTGTAAACCTTCCATTGAGGCCGACGGTTTGACATATACACAGAAACTCATAGGAATATGCTTCTGATATGGAACTGTATAAGACGTTTCGGGATTAGAAGAACACCCGTGGTAAGGGGTAAGAATGCTTTCAAAGTCAGCGTATATGACATAAGGTAATTTCAACATCCTTTCATAATTCTTGAATCTAACAATAGATTTCTCCTTAGTTGGCATAACAATCTTAGCAACTCCGTGTTGGCTACATATTTTTCTATGTTCATTTAACCTCTCAACTCCTCCATTTCGATAATCAAAGTGCGTAAAACAGCGTTTGCAGATGTAGAGTTTTCCCTCACATTTGGTTTTTTGTTGATGAATAAATCTCTCGAAATTCTTTATATAAACGTAATGATGACGTCCAGCTGCATCACTTAATAAAAGCAGGTCACGATGGTCGGACAGTTCTTCATCGATAACCTTCATAGGAAACACTTGATTTTTCTCATCCAGTCCGAAAACATTTATAGAGATGTTATTTCTTCGTTCAAATTTCGGAATATCAGTCAGGCTCGTAGGAAACGAGACGCAGGAAAAGTCATATCTTTCTTGAAAATCCTTATACTTGCTAACACGTTGAGGATCCTTTTGAATGAACTTGGCGAGAACAGCATACATAAAACATTTTTCATCTTCATAATTCTGGGGATTTATGCAGGCTCCTTTAGCTCCAATAGAGGTCGGTAGAGGGATGTAACTGCTTCCTCTTAGTCCATTATTCTTGTTGATTCTAACTCGAACCCCGTCAACAGCTAATAAAGCCCAGTTGCTTCCTTTAAGTTGACTTTCCTCCATTTCAGTACAAAGTTTCTTGAATTTCCTTTCCAAGATGGCATCCAAGTCACTTTCTAAAAACATTGCTTGATTTTGTGTTTTAAATGCTTTATCAGTAGTGTCACCAATGGCATTCACAAACCGACATTCAGCCATGATGTTAATTTTCACACTTTTATGGATCCTTAGCTCCTTCTGAATGGCTTGAATTATCCGCTGTTTTGATTCTTGGAGATAGGTGTTCAGGTCTTGGCATGTAGAGCATTGGATGAAATATGATTTCAGTCGATCCTGGAAAGCTGTTTCATATTCTACGACATCATCTTCATCAGGAACCATTAACAGCAATTTATGTTTGGTAGGTTCGATCTTGAGTTTCTTAGCAGCAATTATTCTCTCGCATCGTTCTTGATGCACATCTCTGCGATGTTCAGTACCATAAACGTCAGCACAATGTTTACATTCATAATACTGACCGCAGACCAGCTCGTGTCTCTTTTTATGGTAGTTTTTCAGGAAAATCTTATCACATTTACCACACTTAAATTCTGGAATAGCAGTGTCTAACAGAGCTTCCATTGCTATAGTTTTTGTTATGTGCAGACTAATTCTTGGGGAATATGTTGCTAAGTAATTGTCTGATACACCTTTTCACTTCTCTTCTTCACCTTGATAAGTTATCAGCGCTGCTGATGATGAATTTCACTGTGGAAGCTGATCCGCTCAGCTATAAACACACTAGCGTAATTACAATCTAAGCTCGATCAAGCTCTCTTTATACACTTAGCGCAGACCTAATAGAAAACTTCATCATCCCCTCCACCAACGGGATTCGAAGGTGGCGCAACTATCGGAGAAAGCCTAAAAGAAAACTTCATCATTCCCACCAATACCGGGGTTCGAAGGTGGCGCTCCTATCGGAGAAAACCTAAAAGAAAACTATTATCTTGATACCACAGGGGTTCGAAGGTGGTTCTACTATCGGAGAAAACCTTAAAGAAAACTCTATTCATTTTAGCAGTTTACGATTATTCTTTATCTAGTATAGAAATCACATGAGAGAAAAAATTAGACAAATTAAAATTTAAAAAGGCAATAAATAAATAGATTTGAAGATACAATTTAGACAATTCAAACGAGTATAAACATGACTGAGCTACGCCTTTTAGTTTTAAAGTTACATTAGGAGCCCCCATCACCACCCTTAGGCATCTCTACATCTTCAATCATACCTTCTTGGAGCTGTTTGATACATCTCTTAACCTAGAAGTTATATTCTCTCAAGTTCAGCTATTACACTATTTAACTCATCTAGGGAGCGTCCTTAGGCTCCTTCACTTCATCCTCAACCACGTGTTCTTGATTCCTTTACATACATCTTTAACCTAGTTATGATTTTTCTATGGACATCCGTTCTCCTTTCTTAAGTTCAATTATTTCATCCATCTTGTTTTGTTCAGTCTTATGCTTCTATCTTAAACTTCGTGATTAAGTCATTTGATCTGAAAGTCTATGTATTTTGGTTAAGGTACTCATCCCTTTTGGTCATGGGCCAAGTCATGATGTATGATCTTATGGGATGAGCTTGTCAACACGCCTAAAGCATTGATATTCAGAGTTATTTAAATTATCCTGCCGAGATTCGAACCCTGATCGTAAGGAGCAAAATACCATTTCAGCAACTATTTCGGGGCTAATGCATGTATGTACTCGTTATTTAATTGCATTATCATTATTCAAACGGGAGTTATTCAACATTAAAGTTATTCCATCAGAACCGGTGATCGAACCACGGGTCTCTAGAATACGGAATCATAAAACATTCACAGCATATGTTAAATGAAAATACCTGTGCTCTAACCCGCTGTTCTAAGTGCAACAGATCAGGAAATAGACCACAATTACATAATTCAATGGACGATGGGAATTGAACCAAAGACCTCCTGAGCTATACAGTGATAGGGAATGATTGATTACGTTAGGTATAGCCATAAAAAGTTTATTTCAACGCTCTAGACCCACCGGTTACAGAGATATTAAAATGAAACGGTTCAGGATTCGAACCAAGCACTTCAGGTATACGGTATAAGTCCAGAAGATACTAATTAACTATATAACATTTATAAAATTTGTTGGAAGTCGCTATCATAATTACTTTCAGAGTTATAACGGTATTAAAAGTGCTCACTTGTGCGGGAGTCGATCCCAGGATTGAGACAATTTACCTACCTACCCTGAGGCGGGATAAATAGAAGGGGTGGTGGTTAGCTCTTTGTTGCACTAAGCTCAGAGTAGTATAGAATTGAGAGTTTCAGCACAGTGTAGATAAGATGTTGAACTCTCCTCTGTGTTAATATATGAGTGATGTAGAATGCTCATTGATTTAGAACTCTCCTATATGAAAATCGAGTTGTAAAAGAAAGGGAGTGTTGGCGTAGTGCCGTTCTCCCCTGTGCAGTGAGATGTTTTTGAGGGTTGGGATGATGATGATGATGATGATGATGATGATGATTGTGTGTGTGTGTGTGTGTGTGTGTGTGGTAACGGGGGTTCCGAGGATGTTTGAATTAAATGTGAATGCTTTTCGATGTGTGTGTGTGTGCTTGAACTCTCATGTATTCTTTTCGATGTGTGTGTGTGTGTGTGTGTGCTTGAACTCTCATGTATGAATATCGAAGTCTAGGGTTCGATATTGTGATGGGGCGGTGTGGGTAACGGGGGTTCCGGGGATGTTTGAATTAAATGTATTGATAGTAATTCTTCGATGACTGTGCTTGAACTCTCATGTATGAATATCGAGTGTAGGGTTTGATATCTATTACGTTTAGTGTATGATATATGATGTAGTATCGTTAAAGTCTAGGGTTCGATATTGTGATGGGGCGGTGTGGGTAACGGGGGTTCCGGGGATGTTTGAATTAAATGTATTGATAGTAATTCTTCGATGACTGTGCTTGAACTCTCATGTATGAATATCGAGTCTAGGGTTTGATATCTATTACGTTCAGTGCTTCGATGTCTGTGCTTGAACTCTCATGTATGAATATCGAGTGTAGGGTTTGATATCTATTACGTTTAGTGTATGATATATGATGTAGTATCGTTAAAGTCTAGGGTTCGATATTGTGATGGGGCGGGGTGGGTAACGGAGGTTCCGGGGATGTTTGAATTAAATGTATTGATAGTAATTCTTCGATGACTGTGCTTGAACTCTCATGTATGAATATCGAGTGTAGGGTTTGATATCTATTACGTTCAGTGCTTCGATGTCTGTGCTTGAACTCTCATGTATGAATATCGAGTGTAGGGTTTGATATCTATTACGTTTAGTGTATGATATATAATGTAGTATCGTTAATCTTTAGATAAAAGAATATCGAGAGAATGATTAGGTATGTTTACTGGGAGAGATTTATGAAAATAAATTCATATATCATACACTAAACGTAATAGATTTCAAACCCCACACTCGATATTCATACATGAGAGTTCAAGCACAGTCATCGAAGAATTACTATCAATACATTTAATTCAAACATCCCCGGAACCCCCGTTACCCACACCGCCCCATCACAATATCGAACCCTAGACTTTAACGATACTACATCATATATCATACACTAAACGTAATAGATATCAAACCCTACACTCGATATTCATACATGAGAGTTCAAGCACAGACATCGAAGCACTGAACGTAATAGATATCAAACCCTACACTCGATATTCATACATGAGAGTTCAAGCACAGTCATCGAAGAATTACTATCAATACATTTAATTCAAACATCCCCGGAACCCCCGTTACCCACACCGCCCCATCACAATATCGAACCCTAGACTTCGATATTCATACATGAGAGTTCAAGCACACACACACACATCGAAAAGAATACATGAGAGTTCAAGCACACACACACATCGAAAAGCATTCACATTTAATTCAAACATCCTCGGAACCCCCGTTACCACACACACACACACACACACACACACACACAATCATCATCATCATCATCATCATCCCAACCCTCAAAAACATCTCACTGCACAGGGGAGAACGGCACTACGCCAACACTCCCCTTCTTTTACAACTCGATTTTCATATAGGAGAGTTCTAAATCAATGAGCATTCTACATCACTCATATATTAACACAGAGGAGAGTTCAACATCTTATCTACACTGTGCTGAAACTCTCAATTCTATACTACTCTGAGCTTAGTGCAACAAAGAGCTAACCACCACCCCTTCTATTTATCCCGCCTCAGGGTAGGTAGGTAAATTGTCTCAATCCTGGGATCGACTCCCGCACAAGTGAGCACTTTTAATACCGTTATAACTCTGAAAGTAATTATGATAGCGACTTCCAACAAATTTTATAAATGTTATATAGTTAATTAGTATCTTCTGGACTTATACCGTATACCTGAAGTGCTTGGTTCGAATCCTGAACCGTTTCATTTTAATATCTCTGTAACCGGTGGGTCTAGAGCGTTGAAATAAACTTTTTATGGCTATACCTAACGTAATCAATCATTCCCTATCACTGTATAGCTCAGGAGGTCTTTGGTTCAATTCCCATCGTCCATTGAATTATGTAATTGTGGTCTATTTCCTGATCTGTTGCACTTAGAACAGCGGGTTAGAGCACAGGTATTTTCATTTAACATATGCTGTGAATGTTTTATGATTCCGTATTCTAGAGACCCGTGGTTCGATCACCGGTTCTGATGGAATAACTTTAATGTTGAATAACTCCCGTTTGAATAATGATAATGCAATTAAATAACGAGTACATACATGCATTAGCCCCGAAATAGTTGCTGAAATGGTATTTTGCTCCTTACGATCAGGGTTCGAATCTCGGCAGGATAATTTAAATAACTCTGAATATCAATGCTTTAGGCGTGTTGACAAGCTCATCCCATAAGATCATACATCATGACTTGGCCCATGACCAAAAGGGATGAGTACCTTAACCAAAATACATAGACTTTCAGATCAAATGACTTAATCACGAAGTTTAAGATAGAAGCATAAGACTGAACAAAACAAGATGGATGAAATAATTGAACTTAAGAAAGGAGAACGGATGTCCATAGAAAAATCATAACTAGGTTAAAGATGTATGTAAAGGAATCAAGAACACGTGGTTGAGGATGAAGTGAAGGAGCCTAAGGACGCTCCCTAGATGAGTTAAATAGTGTAATAGCTGAACTTGAGAGAATATAACTTCTAGGTTAAGAGATGTATCAAACAGCTCCAAGAAGGTATGATTGAAGATGTAGAGATGCCTAAGGGTGGTGATGGGGGCTCCTAATGTAACTTTAAAACTAAAAGGCGTAGCTCAGTCATGTTTATACTCGTTTGAATTGTCTAAATTGTATCTTCAAATCTATTTATTTATTGCCTTTTTAAATTTTAATTTGTCTAATTTTTTCTCTCATGTGATTTCTATACTAGATAAAGAATAATCGTAAACTGCTAAAATGAATAGAGTTTTCTTTAAGGTTTTCTCCGATAGTAGAACCACCTTCGAACCCCTGTGGTATCAAGATAATAGTTTTCTTTTAGGTTTTCTCCGATAGGAGCGCCACCTTCGAACCCCGGTATTGGTGGGAATGATGAAGTTTTCTTTTAGGCTTTCTCCGATAGTTGCGCCACCTTCGAATCCCGTTGGTGGAGGGGATGATGAAGTTTTCTATTAGGTCTGCGCTAAGTGTATAAAGAGAGCTTGATCGAGCTTAGATTGTAATTACGCTAGTGTGTTTATAGCTGAGCGGATCAGCTTCCACAGTGAAATTCATCATCAGCAGCGCTGATAACTTATCAAGGTGAAGAAGAGAAGTGAAAAGGTGTATCAGACAATTACTTAGCAACATATTCCCCAAGAATTAGTCTGCACATAACAAAAACTATAGCAATGGAAGCTCTGTTAGACACTGCTATTCCAGAATTTAAGTGTGGTAAATGTGATAAGAGTTTCCTGAAAAACTACCATAAAAAGAGACACGAGCTGGTCTGCGGTCAGTATTATGAATGTAAACATTGTGCTGACGTTTATGGTACTGAACATCGCAGAGATGTGCATCAAGAACGATGCGAGAGAATAATTGCTGCTAAGAAACTCAAGATCGAACCTACCAAACATAAATTGCTGTTAATGGTTCCTGATGAAGATGATGTCATAGAATATGAAACAGCTTTCCAGGATCGACTGAAATCATATTTCATCCAATGCTCTACATGCCAAGACCTGAACACCTATCTCCAAGAATCAAAACAGCGGATAATTCAAGCCATTCAGATGGAGCTAAGGATCCATAAAAGTGTGAAAATTAACATCATGGCTGAATGTCGGTTTGTGAATGCCATTGGTGACACTACTGATAAAGCATTTAAAACACAAAATCAAGCAATATTTTTAGAAAGTGACTTGGATGCCATCTTGGAAAGGAAATTCAAGAAACTTTGTACTGAAATGGAGGAAAGTCAACTTAAAGGAAGCAACTGGGCTTTATTAGCTGTTGACGGGGTTCGAGTTAGAATCAACAAGAATAATGGACTAAGAGGAAGCAGTTACATCCCTCTACCGACCTCTATTGGAGCTAAAGGAGCCTGCATAAATCCCCAGAATTATGAAGATGAAAAATGTTTTATGTATGCTGTTCTCGCCAAGTTCATTCAAAAGGATCCTCAACGTGTTAGCAAGTATAAGGATTTTCAAGAAAGATATGACTTTTCCTGCGTCTCGTTTCCTACGAGCCTGACTGATATTCCGAAATTTGAACGAAGAAATAACATCTCTATAAATGTTTTCGGACTGGATGAGAAAAATCAAGTGTTTCCTATGAAGGTTATCGATGAAGAACTGTCCGACCATCGTGACCTGCTTTTATTAAGTGATGCAGCTGGACGTCATCATTACGTTTATATAAAGAATTTCGAGAGACTTATTCATCAACAAAAAACCAAATGTGAGGGAAAACTCTACATCTGCAAACGCTGTTTTACGCACTTTGATTATCGAAATGGAGGAGTTGAGAGGTTAAATGAACATAGAAAAATATGTAGCCAACACGGAGTTGCTAAGATTGTTATGCCAACTAAGGAGAAATCTATTGTTAGATTCAAGAATTATGAAAGGATGTTGAAATTACCTTATGTCATATACGCTGACTTTGAAAGCATTCTTACCCCTTACCACGGGTGTTCTTCTAATCCCGAAACGTCTTATACAGTTCCATATCAGAAGCATATTCCTATGAGTTTCTGTGTATATGTCAAACCGTCGGCCTCAATGGAAGGTTTACAGACTGATCTTCCTACTGAACCCTATGTATATCGTGGTTATTATGCTGCACCGAAGTTTATGGAGTATGTAAGTTCTCTCGCAAAGAAGATTAATAGTATATACAAAACTGATGCTCCATTAACACTAACAGATGAGCAGCAAAAATCTTTCGAATGCTCTACAGAATGTTACTTATGTGGTAAAGAATTTACCAGAGAGAACTGGAAAGTACGAGATCATGATCATATAACCGGTGAATACCGAGGAAGTCTACATAATAAGTGTAATTTAGCCTGTAAAACACCTAATTATATTCCTGTCTTCATGCATAACCTGAGTGGATATGACTCCCATTTTATTGTTAAGGAGTTAGGATGTACTAGCGAGAGAGTAGAAGTTATTCCTAGCTCAGAGGAAAGTTATATATCATTTTCCAAGTATGTTGGTGATATTAAACTCCGCTTTGTGGATACCTATCGCTTTCTTAGTACCAGCTTGGATAAACTAGCAAACAATCTAACATCATATCCTGAAACCATAAAGTACTTTGGAGCAGAGCAATTCAAATCGATGACCCGTAAGGGTGTTTTCCCCTACGATTACGTTACATCATGGGATGTTTTGAATGACACAGAACTTCCTCCTAGGGAGGCATTCTACAACAAGCTGAACAAAGAAGAAATTAGTGATGGAGAGTATGAACATGCAAAAAGTATATGGAGACAGTTCAACATTAAAACATTAGGAGAATATAGCGATCTCTATCTAAACTCAGATGTTCTTCTACTAGCTGATGTGTTTGAGACATTCAGAGACCAGACCCTGAAAACTCATAAAGTTGATCCTGCACATTATTTTACATCTCCTGGACTTACGTGGGATGCAATGCTGCTGTACACAGGAATTGAACTAGAATTGCTACAGGATTACGATCAGCTACTCATGGTTGAATCAGGTATACGAGGAGGATTATGCCAAGTGTCTCATCGATACGCAAAGGCGAACAACATCTATATGGAGGAGTATGACTCAAGTAAGCCCTCTCAATATATTACGTACGAGGACGCAAATAACCAATATGGCTGGGCGATGTGCCACGCCCTTCCTTATGGGGGTTTTGAGTGGGTTTCTCCTGCAGATATTAACCTAGAAATACTTCGAGAAGATAACCCTCTCGGCTACATTTTAGAAGTGGATCTTGAATATCCTACAGATCTTCACGAGCTGCATAACGATTTACCATTCCTGCCCGAGTGTATCAAGCCTAAGGATTCTTCTACAAAGAAGCTAATTCCACACCTTGTATCACGAACTAAGTATGTGGTGCACTACATGACCTTGAAGCAAGCTCTTGATCATGGGATAAAACTGACAAAAATCCATCGTGTACTACAATTTCGACAGTCGTGCTGGTTAAAGCCTTATGTCCAATTCAATAACGGACTACGACAAGGATCTAGAAATGATTTCGAGAAGGATCTGTACAAACTTTTTAACAATGCCATGTTCGGAAAAACTATGGAGAATATAAGAAACCGAATGAATATACGACTTGTTACCGATTGGAAGACATTGGAAAAGCTGGTTGCTAAGCCTACGTTCATTGATCGAACTATATATGGACCTAATCTGGCTGCAGTACACTTGGCTTCACGAGAGATAGTGTTCGACAAACCTATATACATTGGGATGTGTGTGCTGGATATCTCAAAAACCTTGATGTATCGATATCATTATGATGTGTTATTTCCGTATTACGGGACTGAAAATCTAAAACTCATGTACATGGATACAGACTCTTTCATCCATAGAGTGACTACAAAAGATATATACCAGGATAAGTTACGTTTTCTTGAACATCTGGATACTGCTGATTATCCTGTCGAGCATATATGTCATTCTACAAAAAACAGGAAAGTTTTGGGAAAATTTAAAGATGAAGCCAATGGAAAAATTATTTGTCGTTTTGTAGGGCTCAGACCTAAGATGTATGCTCTTGACATAGATGGAGGTGTAATCAAGAAGATTAAAGGCATAAAGCGTAGCGCAATCAGGCAGTACATCAACTTCGATAGCTATGTGGAATGTCTTAAAACCCAAAAGATCCTAAGAACTCCTATGAACTTAATCCTATCCCGAAAACATAATGTTTCTACAGTTGAAGCTAATAAAATAGCCCTGTCGCCTCATGACGACAAGAGAGTGATTGCTGAGGATGGAGTATCAACATACGCGTACGGACACTATGGTATTGCAAAAAGTGTGCAAGAGGAGGCAACTTAGATCAGAAGATAACGGTTATCTCTCTAAGCTAAGCTACAGAATGAATATTTACTCAAGTAACATCTATCCTACGACTCTCACGACGCCTGAGGAAGAAAGAAGAAATAACAAAAATGGAGGAAGGCGTTAACTCTGCCACTAGGATTAAATTCTAGTGCTGGTCTCCAGCCCAGATAAAAGAGGAGAGGCGTCTACTACTGAACTACAAGCTAACTGAACGCACTTTAATGTTAAAATAGGTAAATTGAAAAAGTAACTACTATCTCGTAATCTGAAATATCCTTGAAAAACCTTTTACTTAGTTATAAAATGATTTAAGTAACTGAACTTGGTCTAAAAAATCCTTGAAACATCCTTAAACCTCATAACATCTGAAAAAGCTTGAAAATAGCATAAGAACATTGGTTTAGCGTTACGACTTATTACAAGACGATGCAGAGGGGGTGAAAGCTTGAAAAAAGACCCAAGAGTATAAAGATATCAATCTGCATGAAAATACGTATGAAAACTCTATGCCTAGACCATTGCAAATATACCTCTAAGAGTAACGAAGATATCTCTAGCTGGAAAACCTTTAGCTATGAAACCTATAGCTCTTAATCCTAGAGCTCCGAGATCATACCTCAATACCTAACCTCCGGATCCTACAGGTTTAACCTCCTGACCAGCAACCTTTAGCTACGAAGCTTATAACTCTTAACCCTAGAGCCCTCGGATCATACCTCAATACGTAGCCTCCAGATCCTACAGCCTTAATCTCTAGACCGAGAGATCTAACCTTGAATCCATACGACCTAACCACTAAACCTACTACAGCCTTTAACCTTCAGACCAGCAACCTTTAGCTATGAAGCCTACAACTCTTAACCCTAGAGCCCTCAGATCATACCTCAATACGTAACCTCCAGATCCTACAGCCTTAAACTCTAGACCGAGAGATCTAACCTTGAATCCATACGATCTAACCCAGATCATACATAGAGGCCTAGCCCCTAAATTCTACAGCTCTCAACCATCCAGACCAACAGACTTCACCTGTGAAACTATTAACCCTAGAGCCTTAGATCATAGCACAAGAGCTAACCATTAAATCCTACAGCTATTAATCTTCCATACCTGCAACCCTACCTGTTAAAACCTGCTACCCTTAACCCTAGAGCCCCAGATCATACCTCAAGACCTAACCTCTAAGTCCTATAGCTATTAACCTCCCAGACCAACAGTCTTTACCTAAGAAACCCTACAACTCTTAACCCTAGAGCCGCAGATCATACTACAAGAGCTAACCATTAAATCCTACAGCTATTAACATCCCATACCAACAGACTTCACCTAAGAAAACCTGCAACTCCTGACCCTAGAGCCTCAGATCACAGCTCAAGACAAGCCCCGATAACACCTCAAGACACAGCATTATAAGTTACAGCAAATTAAGAGGATTGACTGCCTACCTAAACACTGTCTAAATCCACTAAACATACAGATTGCGCATGGCCACCATCTTGCCCTTTTGGGTCTGCGCTGGAACCTACCATTTATAACTACTGTCATCATTCCTTAGTTTAGCAACCCAGAGAAGAATATAAATTTTATAAATGCCATACGATCGTATTAGCTGTGACAAGAGTCTAGTTTGTGCCTTTAATTACATTAGTTGACTACTGAAGGAGGGTTGTCTTACACTACTGCGTTTAGCCGTCTTGTTGAAATCTTGAAATAACTACTTCTGGGGTTAGCTGTTCCTCCTCACATTTCTCCCATGTCCTGTAAAACAGCTTGCTCTTAACCGACTCTTAAGGTTGTTTAAGATACAACTCTACGACCTCTGTAAGTCTCCATAATTTAGTACAGGGGCATGGAGCTTCGCTAATTGCTGTTGCACTCTACAGGCCCATATAAACTTTACTGAAAATAAGATTCTCTCTTAAGATCCACCAGTTAAACTCGCGTTTCCTGTAAACAGCCATACTTACCAATGAGTGATTCCAGTAAACCAGAACAGCTTTAATTCATAAAGCCAATGAAACAAAGTTATTTTTCTTTTTGGAGATACGATATTTTGTATTTTCAAACGCTGAGGTATGCAAAATAAAACATATTTTCATGGTTTATGGTGAACTTTAGTGGGAAAGAAACAAAACACTTCTATAATCGCTATTATTGTGTCTGTAAAGGCTCAGAACTAAGAACATGGCCTTGGAGTATCTGATAGGGTGTGGCGGTATAGCGCAGACCACAAAAGGTATAGACCTTGCTTGGGTATTGTAATTTAAACTTAAATATAAAAGTAGCTTTGTAAACAGAAAGTCTATGTAGTGTTCACCTCTAATAGCATCATTGATTCATGGGAGACTAATACATGAAAACTGCGAGAAAACGACCTATTTAATTTCATATTCATAAATCTCACATTTTCTTTTAATTTGATAATATATTTTAGAGTTTTCAACAATGTATATCCCATTTATTAGAAATATCCCTATGGTGTCAAACAGGTTGATAAGTTGCTCAAGTAAGACAAGAGAAATGAGAAACAAAAATCATTTGGTGCGCACTGCACTGCACGAGACAACGGAGTTTTAAATCTTTAATTTGTAATTGCTCCCTAGAGATCGTCTGGCTTGTACAAAACAAGAGAACGTTATTTTCAAAGTAGAAATAATTTAATGGGGAAGCTAAAGCTTTCTAGTGTACAATGCTTGTAATCCACATTACAGGAATTCGGTGTTCTCTCAAGTTCTATTCCGTGTGGGCTGTGATGCTATAAGGACACACATTCTATTTTCGATACCCTTGTGCTATTAAAACGCTACAGAAGAGGTAAAGGCCAATAAACTCTGGGTAAGCTAAGGAGCAAACCTTAATTCTGATCCTATCATTTCAAAATTGTTCCCGCAGTCAATAGTTTTAAAGTAATGACTGCCGTGGAAAGCTCTTGGGAACCCATTCTGATGCAGGATTTTAAGTTGCAGGATGCCTACGTGTATATTACCTATAATTACACCCTGCATGCCCCTTAACCAATTATTTTTATAAACAGCTTGCTAGTACTTAAGGTACCACAGCAGGAATTGGGTAGCCAACAAACAGTTGATACTAGCATGAATCCAGGATTTAAACATGAATAGCTTCTTTGGGATTTTGAGATTTATTCTGAAAACATATAACTATTGAATTGCATAGTAACAGCGGAGAACATGGTGTAGATAATAATGATGACACAGCATCCCATTCACTTCACGTGGACTAAGACGTGGAGCAGAATCGCAATAAATCACATAGAATTTTAATGTGATTTTGGAATACAGAATGATGGTGAAAAAGCAGATATCAGAATGAATTTAACGCTTAAACTGAGTCAGACAGACGGAAGAGAACCTCTAATGTTTTGTGTGGCTCTAATTTATGTCACAAATTTTGGGGTAGGGAGACTATTTTGTTGTATTTAATATGCGTGCCGGATATGAGTAGCATTAACAACCTGGAGAAAGCGTTGCCTATATTTTTGTCCAAACGTGTTCTATGGTATTCAAATCTCGTGACGTCAGAGGACATGACATCTGCCCTAAAAATGACCGTGTGTACCAAAATCAGGTTTGAACAAACCATGGACTCAATTTTTTGTTTTGTAATTTACTTTCTCCAACGTTAAACCATAAAATGGGGGATGAATGAAATCGTTGAAGCGATGGGGATTCATTCAGGTTAACCTACTACCTTATAATAGTTATTCAGGAAAACCCTCACATAGGAGAATATATTGTAGTATTTTAGCAGTTTGCAATCAGGATTCTAGAAACGCATGGCAAAGCCACTGGCCTATAGTGCCAACAGTACAAAACGTAGGCTGTAGCATGCAATCGTAAGGTATAAATATACAGAGGCAATAAATAGAAGTTTATAATATAGCATCACAAACCGAGCGAAATGTCTCAGAAGGTTTCGTCTGTGTCCTAGATTCGGGAGGCCGGTTTCGCCCATTCGCCAGGTGAATGCTGGGCAGGTTAATTATGCCCCTCGAATTTCTGTCGATCCATTTCACCTCCATTATCATTTAATATCATCTCTCATCTGGTGCTGTCTTTAAGGGAAGTGTCGGTGGTAATCCCGATGTAGCCTTGGAGGATGATATGCCTCTAAACCCCCTTCGTCCTCCGCGGCACAGTCTGTGGTCTCCGAGCCGTCCTAGTGGGCCGTTTCAGCAACGTGGTTGGCGGGATGCCGGTTGTGCAACCCTGCCGAGAGTTTTCCGATCTCTTTGCATGGCAGCTTCTGGTGGTCTAGCCAGATTGTCCTACTGTTTCCGGTCCACGGTAAGAGGGATGCCGTTTCAATTGTAGCCTAACGGGTGTACTCCGCCTCCGCAGGGCAGGTAAGTAACCTATCTGCCTCATGTTGGTCCCTAGTTCGAATGTCGGTCTGGGTGTGCCATCTGGATAAAGATTTTTTTTTCGGGGTTTTCACTTACCTTGAAAAATAAATGTGGGTAGCTTTCTACGTACCTTAGGCTCATTTGCACTTCATTTTACCCATTTCATTCACAATTTATTTTGGAGGACATATATTAAAATAAATGATATCGTGGTGAAAGAGAAATACTAAGTCGGCCGATCACCCTGAACCCATATTGCCGATAGGTAATTAATAACACATGCTTTGCGTTAACAAGAAAAACAATAAAATAGCCATGGATTTATTGAAAAGCTCATTTTCTCGGATACTGGATAATTTACATGTCGGTTCATTAACCACGTTAATCATCCTATGTTTAATTACTTCTCTTATTTGTGTAACAATCAATACTTACGAAACCACATATACACATACATATACTTATTTGCGTTCTAGTTAATGTAAAGTTCAAAGAAAGGGTGCAAATGAGTTAATCTGATCTATAACACTTCATTCATTGCCCTGAAACAAATGAAAGTGCAAAGAATTTTCATAACATTAATTACACTGGTCAACAATGAAAATGTTAAATAAATAATTTCTGCTGAATCTTAGTATCTGTTTGCGACAAATCCAAAAATCAAGTTCGAAGTGATCCATTGCCCGCCTCGGTAGCGTGGTGGTAGCATGTCTTCCTCACGTTCAAGAGGTCCCGAATTTGAATCTCGGTTAGGGCGAGTTACCTGGATAATGTTTTTTCCCGGGATTTTCCCTTGTCCTGATAGGCGAATGTTGGGTAACTAAGCTCCATGGACCCCGAAATCATTTGAACATCATTTCACCAAGTTCACCCATCGTCCGATATGACTTAACGTTGGAGGACGTAAATTACAAAACTCACCAATTTTTTGTAATACTAAAGGAACTGTTATCATGGTTATGAGCATAGGGTCGTAAATATGCTGATTAAAAGAAAGTAGTTTTAACTTATTAGGTCAACGAATACGGCAACAAATGACTTACTTGCTTTAGGTGATTGTTGTTTGTGACTCTAGGAATGACAATGTCCAACAATGAGCCTCTCCAAAACTATGGTTTTACTGATAAGGTAAATGTTTACTCCAACAGCAGACAAGGAAGGTTTGTTGCAGATACAAACTGTGCTGCATTGTTGCCAAAGTAGTAGAAGTTAATAGAAACTAATCATGTATGTTCTCGGTTGTAAATTAACAAGTGTAGTTGTTTTAATAGTGTGTTATCTTAAGCATTGGGAATTAGGAGGATAAATATCTGGCAAATGTGTAAATGAAGAATCAAGTTTTGTTACTTTTGTGGTGAAATGACTTTAAAAACACAGAGGTGAAATTTGACTTCTTCAATTAAAAGAGCTGGGGAGTGTTATTTTGACAATAAAATTGATGAGAATAAGTTTTGGGCTCCAGAAATCTTGTGTCAAATTTACAGCACTAATTAACCGACTGGTTAAAAGGGAACCGTCATATGCCTTTTGCAGTTACTATGATATCGCGGGAACCTACGGATCATATACCACACTGCTACTTCTGTATGACAAATATATCTGAAATAAGTTCCAAATCCAAAGACACTGCTAAATATCCATCTTTGGAATCAGCAGTTCGGTCAGTGCCTCATGGACCAGGTCTTCCCGTACAAAATCCATCAGATGGCTGTAATGTGACTGAAGATTTTGAAAGTGTTGATGACAGTGAATTACAACAAAGTGGCCCAGATTTTGTGGAAGGAGTTACCGTAAACGAACCGCACTTATTAACCAGGCAGGATCTAAATGATTTGGTTCATTATCTCGGGTTATTTAAAAGTAAAGCCGAGTTACTTGTTTCAAGATTGAAAGGCTGGCATCTCTTGCAGGATGGCACCAAAATAACTTCATTTGGTCGACGCCACAAGGAATTTCAGCACTTATTTTCTAAACAGGAGGACCTTGTGTTTTGTAATAATGTCGATTGTTTGATGAACTCCCTGGGTGTTCAACATAAGCCTGAAGATTGGCGCTTGTTCATCGACTCTTCGAAAGCAAGCTTGAAAGGTGTGTTGCTACATAATGGAAACAAGTTTCAATCCATTCCTATAACCCATGCAGTTGGTATGACGAACAGTTATGTGAAAATGCAACTCTTGCTATGCAGTATCCGATATGATGACTACTCATGGCAGATATATGCAGATTTAAAGTGATAGCTATCTGACTTGAATTAAAACTTGGTTATACAAAATTTTGTTGTTTCTTGTGCATATGGAATAGTAGAGATCAAAGCAACCATTATGTTAAGAATGTTGGCCAAAGAGAGAGTCAATCAACCCAGAACGCCTGAACGAGCTGCATGGTTCTCTTTCAAAAGCATTGTCACAAACTTTCTTGGAAACCACAAGTCTGAACATTATGCAGAACTTGTCAGTGAACTGATTTGAGAATTACAAGATCATAGGATTAACATGTCCTTGAAAATATATATGTTGGACTCCCATCTTGACTTCTTTCCTGAGAACATCGGCGCTGTCAGCGACGAACATGGAGAACGTTTCCATCAGGACATCGCTGAAACGGAAAGACGCTACCAGGGAAAATGGACTCCACATATGTTGTATACACAAATATGTTGCTGGACACTCAAGAGAGATGTTCAAGCAAAGGACAGTCGAAAGACATTTTAAGTATGTAAAAGGTACTCAAGCTAAGGTGTTACACATATTAACTGTATGATTACAAGAAATTTTGTTAATGTAATTCGATTTTGTTAACCAGAGTTATTTAAGTGCTAGATACAAACAAAGAGTATTATAAACACTCTTTGATACTGCTGAAGCACTTGGACATGAATTCAAGTGAATTCATGCTTGAAAGTGAAGTGCTAGTGAAAACGTTCCTGGTCAATCTTCTCAGTATCAATGTGGAAGTCTATAAATCACGTATGTGATTCTAGCAGAAATAAACCTGTTGGCTTCAGTATCCTCAATACTAAAATATCCTGTATCGTTTATTCTAACTTCACGATATTGTCTCTGTAATATTATATTATTTTGTAACTCTCATAGCTATTTTTATAAATATATTATTTGTGACAACGCTAAGTGCATCTTCTGTGTTTTTTACACATGCTCAGTCAAATGCAGTCGAACCGCCAAATAAAAATTAATCCATTAAAATGGTTTCCTCAAGAGCTCGGGGACGTACATTTCCTTTCGCCTGTACATTTAAACATTTCCTCCTGCAATAACTGAGTAGTTTTGACAAGTAAAACGGTTCTTACAGCAGGGTAAGTGGAATATATTTTATCCAAAAATTACCTTTAAAATATGAAAACTTTGTTTTATGTTTTGGTTTAATCGCCGTAAATTAACAAAGTATAATGAAGGCAACAAATCTTCTCTCTCTTCTTAGTTAATTTCTCCACATATTTCGGTGATATCAACAGACTTTCGTAACGAACTTCCCAAATCCAATTTGTGGTTTGTGCCTTTAATTTGACACTTTAATTACGCATTCCAATAAAACTGCAGACCTTTATTAACTCTCGGGTGAGAAAACCGGAGTCTAACTGACGAAGTAAAGAGAACCTCTTCAGATAAGAATTTCATTTTAAGATTATTAAAAGCCACAGCGATCCCCAAATTAAAACCGAAGATATTTTTTAGCTTTTGTTATGTTCCACCAATAGGGGGCTGGTTAAGCAGCATTTGGTGCAGTGATTTATTTTCATATAACTTATTGTGACAGTAATAGTTCTACTTTATCTTTTTATATTATGTACGTAATATAAGTAGGCAAAATATTAAACTCATTTAAGACCTCATAATATATATTTCATGGCAAGTACATCTTGTGGACCCTGAATGAAAAACGTAATACATTTTGAAAATAATCTCTCACTGTGCGTGCATGTGTATGTGTGTGTATCGGTTGCACACTAAACTTGACATTTAATTCAGCATTTCGTACTACAGCCTATCCTTGACATGGAAAATTTTTCACCAATTTTGATTTTCTGAAACTATGCTTAGTTAAAATGGTACATGTTTAAGATAATTGAAATGTATTTCTTGAATTTCCTGGGATTGTCCACAGAAGTCTCCTTTATTCTGGTTGACTTGCATAACTCGGAAACCATAAAGGATATACAGAATCTCATTAAAACAAGTAAATCTTATATAAAATACCTTTAATTGTGGTCTGGATAGTTTCCGAGATATTGTTTTTTCCAAAAACGTGCACTTTCCTCAAGTGGGAAAACATTCGTTGTGCACGTGCAAAGAAAATTGAATTTCAAAGCCATAATATAGGGAACAGATCTGTAAGATTTGACTATCGCCTAGGCCTACTATATTCCACTATTCCCATTTTACCAACAAATAAATATTTAGATAGCAAAAAGTCCTAATATATTTTTCTAAACTAATGAAAGAACAAACAAAAATTAATTTTCTTTGATTTGTATGGTTCAGTTAACGGCTATGTCAATACGGATTTTTTTTTTTTTGCGACGTTTCTACAAGAATAGAGACATTCTTGTTAGTTCAACATATCAAATGCGGCGCTGAGAACCATAAGGGTCCAAAGCCCAGAAACATAGTTTTAAAAAACATATATGTTTGTTAAAATCAAAATTTCTATTAAAGAAATTCGGATGACCAAAAATGAGACGTGTCGTGCTTAACGTCCGGTTTTCTCCATGCGGCACCAGTGGCTGATGATGCATGAGATAAAGATGGAGCACCCGTGGAATGAGATGGCAGGAGAAACCGGAGATACGAGAAAACGCGTCCCAACACCGCGTTGTCCACGACGAATGTCACTTTGTGATCGTCTGGGATCGAACCTGGGCCGCCTTGGTAAGTGTCGAGTGGTCTGACTACTGTGCCACGGCGCGGCCGTTCCCATTACGTAGTCTACTTGCAAACGTGAGGTAAAGAGTAAATTATGTTAAGAACTCTAGATAAAAATTGAACAGCGCAGAGCAACAAAATGAAACTTTAAGCTTCGGGCCCTTATGAATGTTTCATTAAATCAAAATGGGCCTAAAGAACAGCTACAGCTGGTTGACCACAAGGTTGGCAAATGTCAGGAACATGCATACTGATGTGCTGTTTTAGGCCCTTATGGTTCTAAGTGCCTCGAATGCTTTAGATCAATTCAGAAAAAAAATGTAGCCTATATCCATTCTTCTTCTTTTCATTAATCTTGAGTAGGGGCGTGGTTAAATTGTGTCACATTTTCTACATTTCACATCATACCTGAAGTACTCTCTTAAAAGTCTGGAACAGAGTGGCAGCTGGAGCCATCATTTCTTACCAAAATTCATGTGTGATCGTCTTACTGAAATGAGTTTGCATGCGCCTATCCACGTAATTATCGATACTTCGGATAGGTAGGTATTCCTTCCCTTGTTTGCTTCTCCGTTGTTTACATAAAGCAAGAAAAATTCCAGTCAAGAGCGGATAGGTGGGTATTCCTTCCCTTGTTTGCTTCTCCGTTCTTTACATAAAGCAAGAAAATTCAACTCAAGAGTGTTTTTAGATAAACACGTGTTTTGAGGCTTCCTGGAAGAAAGAATAGGGGGAGGGGGGTAAGAAAACGCGTGACTGCCAAAAGTAAACTTCTAATCAAAATGTTCGCTCAAAAATTAACTCGGTATTTATTCAAATCTTCAAAAGATACCATACGAATAGTCCAAGAGAGAGGAGCGCCACAAAATACATTCAAGTTTCCTTTTCCAAAAACTGCTAACAGTTTTGTTTAAATTATCACATGCTTATTGTATTTTCATGAATAACTACATATATTGTCGTCAGATATGATATTGTATTTTATAGCCTTTGAAGTGCCCTTCATTCTGCATGACGTTCTTATAGTTGATACCTTTTAAGGTATAGTCTAAATCTTCAAAATATAAATAGAGATCTCCATTAAGCACACTATTAGTATCACATACACTTGCTTGTGGACAGCTATGGATAACTATGGATTATACTATGGAGAGGACTCGGCACATAGTTCGTCTTGATTTATTGTGCCTATGCCCCAAGTGGGACATCCCCGGTAGGAGACAGAGGTCAGCCTTCCCAAGGGGTCACGAAAGTGTGGAGGGCAGATCCCTGCAATTGACCAGTTGGAAATTCCTTTGCAGGCTAGTACAGCCAGTATCCCACCCACCATGGTTCCCAACGGCCTACCAGGCAGGCCCAGAGACTGGAGATTGTGCTACAGAAGGAGAAAGTGTTTATCATCATCGTCATCGTAATATTTATTATTATTATTATTATTATTATTATTATTATTATTATTATTATTATTATTATTATTATTATTATTATTATTATTATTATTATTATTATTATTATTATTATTATTATTATTATTATTATTATTATTATTATTATTATTATTATTATTATTATTATTATTATTATTATTATTATTATTATTATTATTATTATTATTATTATTATTATTATTATTATTATTATTATTATTATTATTATTATTATTATTATTATTATTATTATTATTATTATTATTATTATTATTATTATTATTATTATTATTATTATTATTATTATTATTATTATTATTATTATTATTATTATTATTATTATTATTATTAATTTACGTCCTCCAACGTTAAGTTATATCGGACGATGAATGGAATTAGTGAAATGAAGCTCAAATGAGCCCAGCGTCCGTTGAGGTTACCATGACCGAGATTCGAAGTCGGACCTCTTGAAAGTGAGCTAGACACGCTACCATGTACGCTACCGAGACGGGTTATAGCTAGTATTTAACTGGAGCATATCCTCCTGCCATATACCAACGAGACTTCCGCCGATAATAATATAATAAATAACCCACAGCGCGACAGCCTACCAGCCCGACTGCCGGCCTCACGCCCACTTACGCACGGCAGAGGTGGACGATCATCCAATCAATACGGGAAGGAGATGTGGTCAGCACCTCGGCATCCCCCAGCCGGAATGTTGGTTTCCGTGACCAGGGCCGCTTACCTAGCGTAAGCTCCTCACTTTCCTCACATGCTGAGTGGGCACCGGTCCTATACCCGGGACCTAAAATCCCCACCACATGGGTGGGATCGAACACGGGCCGCTTTCCGTGGCCACGGACCAAGGTATGCTGCCTTAGCCCACTACGCCACGGCGCACGACACTTCCGCCGATACTTCTACCTTAATCAGCACCAGATGAGAGATGATGTGAAATGTTAATGGAGATGAAATGGAGGGACAGGGGTGGGGATGTAATTAACCTACACTGTATTCACAGTATTCACCTGGCGACCCGGGAAAATACCCAAAAACCCGTAGGTCAGGTAGGCCGGCCACAGGAAAGAACCCCGGAACTCGCGAATGCGGGTCACAGACGAAGCCGCCTGTCCCATCCCGATTGATTCTTATGGTGATGAAAACATGAAATTGATCAGCCATTGCATAACGAAATGCTTTTGAAAAATCTGATATTGTTTCTCCTATCATACACAGATTAAAACAAAATGTGTAAACGTGAGTTAAATTTTACCCTTTTATAGCAATAGTTTGTGGACGAGTATGTAGTAAAGATCATGTCGATAGAACATCATTTTTGTTACTGTTCCAATGCCTGTTGATATTTACAAAAATATGATTCTATGAGAACCTGTGCTGTATTAAATACGTTGTGTGAAACATCTTCTGGGCTCATATGTGGTTTAAAGTATATTTTTAGAGTAGGCCTAGGCTGCTCGACTAGTCTTCCTGACATTGCTGAGTCATAAATCTCCTACACTGGCAGCACTGGCTCTACGCCGCTCTTTTCATATCCCCGTTTGGATGACAACAGTTCTGTCGCACCAGAAACGCATTAACAAACGAACCCAACTTTGTGTAATAGTCAGTATTGTGGAGAAGGATGCAAGTGAAACTTTCAAAGGATTCTGGCTACCTGCTTCTGGTTTTTATGCTGGGATAAAACTCTGCCACGTCTACTTATCCTTATTTATTTCTCCAACCCTGGTTTGGTTGGCGGCAAAATGTCGACAAACTTTGAATCTATCTGTGGCATCATAATAGGAATATTTTAGGTAAGCGAATTTTAAAATTTGTATTCCTTAAACTTGGGCTAACAAGTTGAGTAGAATACATTAGTTTATCTGTTTATTACAGGTTACTAAGAAAAGCAAACCAATTCAATCACTTTGTTATTGGAACATCAGCACTTTAAAGTAGCATTGAGCTCTAAGATAATTTAATTACATTACGTTCTCTGCAAGTTCTAAAGGGTGGATGTTCCCAAAAGTAGGTATTGTACTTTATTGAACAGATTTCCGGTTAAAGATGCATGTAAATTAACTCCGAATGAGACAAAAAATCTATTGAACCCTGTCGCTTTTCTTGATTGCATATAACTTGCTCACACGCACTTATAGGCTGTGCGTCTATTCTCACTGCATACAAATTGGATTACGGCGTCGCCGGAAATTTCCGGTCATGGAACATGTTCTGTTGGCACTCACGATGGCAAAATCTGAATCGCACTGATATGATTTAAAAATAAAGTGGTGAAAAAAAGACTGACAGAGAATGGAAGAGAAAAAATGGTGAATCCTAAACCCCTTTAGAAGTAGGTCAAAGGGAAAGAAATGGCGAGGTTGGGGATATTTGAATGAAAAGTGCTGCTTTATGTTGGGGAGGTATTTTCAAATGCATGGAACTCTGAGTAGCTATTGCACGTGTGCAAATAACTGACCGTTTCAGATACAGCTAGAATTGTCTTTTGCATCCTCTCTAAACAGAGTAGTATCTACGAGTACTCATAGAAAATATATGCAAATACACATTCAGTGCACTTTGATTCTGACATAATAATTATGTTTTCCCATACGTTCAAATACATGTATAATAACATATATATGCAATTGTTTTTCCCCAATTTTGTTACAAATTCTATAAATACTTTTAATACTGATTACCTTTAAGGAAGTATTTGCATTCGATACAAAATGTTCTGTATCGTTATTTAATTAGACATGCACATTTAAGATGCCATGAAAAAAATCAAGAAAAGCTCGTATTTCCATGAACAGCACTTTTCATATAAAGAAAATGTCTGTTAAAACCAAACTGAGTATAAATATAAAATTAAATGAATAAAAAATCGTCTGTATATGAAGAGCACCACTAAAACACAAAAGGTCTGTAAAAACAAAATGTCGAGTTTAGGTTCAGCATCTTCCAACAAAAACTATTCTACTACCCTAAGCTACTCATTAAATGTGACATATTTCATAAACTTTCACTTCATTTGAAATTCTTGGAAGATTTTTAATAACTTATCTTGTCGTTTGAGGTACTTTTGTTACAACGAAAAATATATTTATAATTTTGTGGTAAAAGTCCTTGAAATCCTCTAATTCTGAGTAGCTTTTGCATAACTGTTAAACCATAAAAAAGAGAAAAAGTTAATACACACGATTTTGTTAAGGCACACGATTTCGTTATTAGTTAATTTCCAAGACATGCCACGTTATTGTTTATTATATTACATACAACAGAATGTATTGTATTTTACCCAAAATATTATTTACTATAACTACATATTTTACAGTCCTTTAAATCCAAAAGAAGCATAATAAGTATTTTTGTAAAGGAAAGATCCGTATCCACGTGTCTGTGAACAGTAACATACCTCGAAAACTAAAGGCTCGTTAAATAATGCTTATGTTTGGCAATTTGCATGTTTGGATTTCTACATTTCTTAACAAGTTTTATTACATTATTTTACTTCCGACTTATATTCGCTTGTGGCCACTCAAAGAAGCCTTTGAAATTATAAACTTGTTCTGTAAATATACGAACCTTTTTGCTTTTGTTACATAAGCAGTAACTGATAAGCACAACAAGTACGAGAAGTACGACACTACAATGTGATGTCTGAGTCATATTTCCTTTTTCTTCTACTTGGTCCTTGACTATCATCATTGTACGAACACCCCCTTATTGCATATGCTTCCCTCGTTCTTCCTCCCTAACCAAATAAGTTTTTATTACATTTGCTTACGTTATGCTCCCTTTTTCCTGCTTTGTAGAATGTTACGCTGATTTTGAATATCAAATGCACTAAAATGCTGATAAACCTTTTCACAATAGAAGTAGAAGATGCAACATTGAAGTCTTTCAGTGAATGTTACAATAACAAGTTCAAAACCAGTAACAATAATCTTGAATGGTGGATTCCTAAGGCAATTTATTCTCTTCCAGGTTCCCAAAGGATTTCATAAATAAACTAAGAATACACCAAAGGAAGGTGCAGTACACGTTGCATAAAAATGTAAACTTACTTTTCAGCTGCCAAGCAATCTTATGTCCATTTAAACACATTAATATCTGTCTAATTAAATGCAACTTGGATTTAGGATTTAGGGAGACAAGTATATTTTTATTTCATCTAAGGACATAAAAGGCTTAAGAACGTGGATGACTGATCATCTCAATGCACGGTACGGCGATAAAAAATAAGAAAATTGGATGGAGTGATAAGAATGGTTATAGGAGAAATCTGAGTTCAATGTTTAATCCAGCATTCGCTAGAAAGAGAAGAAAACCTAATGATTATAGCCTGTGCATAAGATGGAAACAATGCATACATATTTATTATTTATTTATTACCCAATTTTGTGATTCCTATTTTACTCAAAGATATATTAGGAATATAGTTTACAAAATAATGAATATAATACAATTTTCAAAAACATAACCAAATACAATATCAAGTTGAAAAACAGTAAACATCAAGATGAATCCTTTAGCTTAAGAAATATTTTGTTCAAAAAAACCATGGAATACTGATGAGTGTTGTAATTCATCAAAATATGTTAAGTGGTTTTGAAAAAGTGTAACCTAAGGATTTAAGCAATAATTCAAATTCGTATCTTTCAAACAAGAAAAAGAGGCAATTAAATAACACTTGAAGGACGTCTTGAAGATGATTTCCACAAATACATTCCGAGGTGGCTTTGACTTTGAATCGAAATAAGTAAGCTAAAAATTTGTCATGTCCAGTTATGAATTGAGTGAGGACATAGAATTAACGAATTTACATTTATGTCTGTCAGAAACCGTTGGGAAATATAAATCCTTAGTCAAAGTACCACAATCACTTTTTAACCAGTATTCATTCCGGTCACCGACGATAAACTCATTTAATGTTTGCCTCACATAAGAAATAGGACATAGGGCTCTCTTTGAAAGTTCATCTGTACGTTCATTTCCGGCAATCCCCACGGGCCCTCTGACCCATGAAATAAACAGAGGAGAACCGCTTAAAAATTGATTCCGTATTTGAGCTGCAATAGGATTGCTGTTTTTGTATCGTCCAAAGCCGCAATTACAGCCTGTCAATCACTGTAAAAGCGAGAGGTACATTGTAAGTTGTTGCACCATATCACTACTTCACGAACTTCTAATAATTCTACTTGAAAGACTGAACACCATTTAGCAAGATTGAACATTGGGAGAATGGCATTCTATGGAGCGAGAAATTGCTACGGACGAACATCCTACTTTAGCATTTTTATATGACCCATCAGCTATCCGAGAACCATCTGTCCACATGGCATGCTACACAATCTTCAAGGAGAATAGAGACACAGGTGGCTGGATGAAAAGCTTGTTTAACTGGTTATTCAAGTTGCAGGTGTGAAATCAGTTGTGGCAAAGCTCGGCCATTTCTAATGTTGTTGATATTTGCCTTATATACACCAGTAAGAAAGATAGGTTCAATATTTGCAACAATAAGCGATGCTGGAGTTGGGATGGTGCGGTATCCCCGGATGATTCTTAAGATGTGTCCACGTTGTATCAGTAATAATTTTGTCTGCGCCCATCTCTTCTGGAAAATACTTTGTAAGGCATCTGCACTGTAGAGAACCATAGGTTCAACTGCCCCTTTATAAATTAACTTCAGTAAAGAAGAGTTTAAGCCCCATGTTGGTCTCGATAAAGCAGTCAGTGTAGTAAGAAGTTCAATAGCCTTCCTGGCTATACAATCAAGATGATTTCGGGACGTGACGTCGGTCTAAAATAACTCCTAGATACTTCAAATTATCCACTAATTTAATCTCTCTATTCTTCACGTCGAGAGATATTTAGCGATATATAGGGATTAAGAATGGAAACATCCACAGTTGCTTTGTTTACAGTACAGCAGTTGGTAACAATGATCCATAACGTTGTACATTTTGAGCCTTACAACATGACTATGATGCTCTATTATTCATTCTGCAATTGTTGTTCAATGCAATTTTCAAACGAGACTTGTGTAGTTGTACCTACTTACTCGTTTTTGGTACTATGATATTACGACAAATAAGTGCATTTTAAAGAGAAAATCCCAGGAACTTAACATGAGACTACCGGACAGATGTATTGGTCCAGTTTCTGTTATTCATTTTGTTGTAGCTACGTGCTGGAAAGAAAGATTGACCGCTGTAAAAATTCAAAGTATCACTACAGCCTCACACAGATACAAGATGCTCGGCTAACACGCGCAGTGGGATATTGAAAAAGTTGGATTTAAGTAAAATTACAGTGAAAATACCATTTACTGGTTTATTATAAAATCCACTGTGGAAGGGATTCAAACTTTATCTTAAAAGTACCGAACTAAAGTTTTGAAGTGCGATGTGCATCTTGAATAGATGTTCAAACCCGCTTGTGTTCTTTATTCTCGCATGTTTCTTATAGTTACTTGGTATGTTTATGCGTGTTTGCTTTAGGTTTATATTCATTTTACGCTTTTGAGTTATTTATTCTCGATAAAAAGTAAACTTCTTTATTTTCTTCATTTTATGTAGTCAACTGAACTCCGGATGCCTTTAAATGCTAGAGAGTGAGAGACAGGAAAAGAGAGAGGGTGAGAGGGGGGGGGGGGAGGAGCGAAATATATCTAGGAAGGCTGATCAAGAAAGACTAAGACTGATTGTTTTTTACAGATGTTTATTTCTGCAATTCACTGTTTACATTATCTTTCTCAAAGCAGTCACCTCCTACTTCAATGCACTTTTTATAGCATCTCTGCCAGTCCTTGAACACATACTACAGACCATTGTTTGTCAGATCCTTGAGAATCGTCTCACTTTTCTTGAGCACTGCTTCAGAGTTTTCAAATCAAATACCTCTAAGCTTCTACTATCACATGTGATGAGTCATGGCTGCATCATTGTGATCCTGAAAGAAAACAAGCCAGCACAGTGTGGAAATCGCCAAGTTCTCCAACACCAAAAGAGGCAAAAGTTGTTCCATCTGCAGGGAAAGTGATGGTGATCACATTTTTTGACTGTAACGGAATGATTTACCAGCATGCAGTTCCCCCTCACACTACTGTTACAGCAGCATACTACACGTCAATATTGGCTACACTGAGGAAGCACATTGCAAAGAAAGGATCAGAGCTTTCTCGGCTGCGTGGCGACTTCATGACAATGCACGGCCTCACGCTGCAAATCAAGTCTTGCAGTTTCTGGCTCCATTCATTACCTGTGTACCGCATCCACCTTAAAGCCCGATCTTCCACCCTTTGACTAATCTTATTCCCATGACTAAAGGAAAAACATAGAAGTATTCGATTTGAGAACTCTGAAGCAGTGCTCAAGAAAAGTCAGGCGATTCTCAAGGACCTGACAAAGAATGGTCTGCCGCACGTGTTCAAGGACTGGCAGAGATGCTATAAAAAGTGCATTGTAGCAGGAGGGGACTAGTTTGAAAAAGATAATGTAAACATTGAATTGCAGTAATAAACATCTGTGAAAAAAATCAGTCACAGTGTTTGTTGATCAGCCCTCGTAATTTACTTAAGACACTCATAAAGCAGAACGTCTAATATTTTGTGTAGTCTTCGTGATTTCAATCAATTTTCTCACTATTTGCAATATCTGATGGCCCCATTAGATTGCTGAACTAATTGATATTGTCTATTAGTGATTCCAAAGTGTCTTCTGTGGCATACCAGAGCTGGGTCGCTTATTGAACCTGCTACTCGTAGGATACTTCTTTTTGCTTTCATATGTTCTGCAGGATTCCCATTTGGTGACTCGGAAAACTACGATAAATGCTAAAAATATTTGTGTGCTGCAAAAACCAGCTTTGAAATCTCGCTGACCTATGAAACGAATGGCTTTCTTCCAGGAATATAGGAAGATATATGTTCTCCTTCAGTATACAGGAGGAGACCATATTAGAATATGGTCTTACCGTTTCAGGTTGAACGCATTACCAGGATACCTGCACCATCCAGCGATATTTACCTAAACATTAACGCTCATTTAACCACTAATTGCACAAGAGGCAAAAGAGTGCCTACTGTAGTAATTCTACTCTGTCTGTAAATCAAGATAGCAGAAGCTATACTTGCAGTTCTGAATGTATATTCGTCGTATATTCGTCTCTCCAGTTGATCTTACACAGTTCTGAATATCCAAACTGTCCGTCAACCTGTCAATGGGCTTCGATTAGCTCTTCCTTAACTGTCTGTTTCAAATTACGGTGTCCCTGCAACATTTTGTGCACTACGAAGAAATGAAAATAAGCAGAATATAACTAGTTAAATTCATTTATATGCATTTGGCAAATTATTTTCCTATTTGAGCTTCAATTGCAGTGTGAAATATAGAAAATCAAGACCAGAAACTAAATGTTTCACCGCCCGAAAACAGGTACAATTATAAAACACGTTACTGAGTGTAGAAGTACTGTGGAGTGCAAAAAGTCCACTGGCATTACAGGATGCCACTTCGCAGAAAATCTGCAGGTAATTTAAAAAGAATATCGTTTTCCTCCCAGGCGCAACAAACAGCAGCATCATTTTTTTTTTTGTAATTTAGGTCCTCCAAAGTTAAGTCATTTCGGACGATGAATGAAATGGGTGAAATGATGTCCCAACGGGGTCTATGGGGCTTAGTGTTACCTGACATTAGTCTATCAGGATAAGGGAAAACCCCGGAAGAAACCTTATCCAGCTAACTCGCAGACCGAGATTCCAAATCAGGACCTCTTGAACGTGACGCAGACACACAACCAAATACGCTACAGAGGCGGGAAACACCACAGCGTCAATTTCATGCGGACATAAAATACAGAAATAAAAGGCTCCAATCTCAATCAGCGTTTAGAACGTTTAAAATTTGAGGTGAAATGTGTGTATCGTTGATTAAGGAACAAACCGACAGGAGCAAATATAGTGTTTGCTTCTCGAAGCAGCTACTTCAGGATCGTTCCGAATAAACTAAAAAATTGTAGTTTTGAAAATATTACATCATAACTTAGTTGATAAAGTAACCGTTTTTGTTGCATACTTGAATTGTTAAATACCTTACAGTTTTTCAAATGCAAAATCATTATACTATTTTTTCTGGTGTTGTGAAATGGAAAAGAATTGCACGGTCATCATAAAGCGAAAGTTCTTAAAGGGCATTACTGTCCATAAGTCTACTGCATTCCTCTGTTTCACATAATACAACAAGGATATATATATATATATATATATATATATACTAAATTATTCGAGCATATTTTTGATATTCAGTTAAGTGAACCAGTTAGAATACCCTTTTGCACTAATAGTTTGTGGAATAACCGGTAAAAATAGTTACATGAATCTAACTATGATATATTATTTAGACTTTTTATTAAAGCGTGCATTTTATGTAAATGTTTATTCATTAGTTTATTTATCGTAAAAATCCATTATAAATATTACTTATCGGAACTTAAAAATAAATAGGATGTTTAAACTAATTATGTTAGTCGCATGATTATAACACCATTAATAAGGAATTACTATAAGTGAGATATAAAATTTATTTTCTGTACTAAGAGTGAAATTATGAAAAGTTTATTTAAAGATTTAACGATAAATGCACAATTTGAGTTCCCATAAATTCAAAAAGTTATTTCCGAAGAATGCCCACGCTCGGTGTGTGTATGAGCGAGAGAGAGAGAGAGAGAGAGAGAGAGAGAGAGAGAGAGAGAGAGAGAGAGAGAGAGAGAGAGAGAGAGAGAGAGAGAGAGAGAGAGAGAGAGAGAGAGAGAGAGAGAGAGAGAGAGAGAGAGAGAGAGAGAACATAAGTAAAAAAATACCTTAAAAGATGGTATAAGTCAAACTTCGGCTATATCATAAACAGTAAGACCTTTTTTAGTTTACTTAGCTTACCCTCAAATTCATCCTTTTTTGTTTCAATTTACTTTATTTTATATTTGCATAGCAGATTTGTATGACATTTGGAGAACTTATATTGGCTCTATTTGAACATTATTTCTTCATTATAATAACTCACCATAGAAAAGTCTGATGACTTTTTGCACCTTCCACAGATACGACACGGAAATCATCAAGGAAATCCACCACACTGTTTGCTATTTTTCCTGTCTATAAGAACTTTAGCTTTAAAAAGGAGACGTTTAAGATAATTTAACAACTACATATATTTAACTTCCTGGGAGTAGCGTATGAAGTCCTCATTCCGAGTTATCCTTGTTTAATTGCTAAACCTTAAGAGATAAGCGAAATATTACTTCTGAAAAATGTAGATCTCGCTAAGCCACATAATGTATGTCAAATTATAATCTTCATACCTTACTTTCCAACTTTATTAATTATTTCTGGCACCTTCCACCAGTGAGTTATAAAGAAAAGAGCATCAGAAGTGAGTGCAGTATTACATAAGCAGATCAGTTTCAAAGTTAAAGAAACCAGAGACCCCGAAGAAATATAATTTACCGTTGTTATGAAGAATAACAAGAGTTCACGGTGTTTAGTTTTTCAATATACTGTTATTCTTTGAATTTTCAAATTATTATACTCCTCTCTTTCGAGTGATACAAGGAAAAAGAAATGGCAACATCAGAAGTTTGTGATTCAAAGAAATTCCCGCTGATAAACAACTTACTAGCTTAGCCCGCGTATTTCCTATCGTAAAAGAATATGGAATAAAACTGCTTCTAAAACCCTTACCTCGATGAACATTAGTAGATAGAAGGGTACGTTTTTTTAAAATAACAGTTTGTTAAACAACTGTTAGATGCGTATTTATAATAATAAAAAGCAGAACCATTGAGTATAGAACAGTTTAATCTGTAAGCCTTAGAAATTTTCAACACTAGAGCAACTTGTTTCCGAAGTAAACATTGTCATGCATGGAGTAGGTACATATAATTTGCAGAAGTTGTGTACTTTTCTGAAATTTGATAGGCCAGCGTATTTACATTTTGTTTTGCACATTGTAAACTCAGATTTACAATTTAACAAAGTAAACCAGTCCAATAAAATTAAAATTTTCGGACACTCTTTGTGAACCTCTTGTTCTTAAAACGACATTTGAACGATGATGTATGGATATGAAGGATTGGACACATTGAGGTGTGAAGGTTTTCTACATTAGCAAAGGAGCCATAACCTTATGGACAAGGGACTAATTTTATACCGGACGTATCAAATTTGACGTGTAACATTAATAACCATAATCAAATTATATGGATAAGAATATTTTAATAAATAACTCCCATATGTTAAAAATTATTCATAATGTAAGAAACAATGGTTGCAATTTATTCCAGGAATGTGAAGATGTTAGCAAGGAAAGGTCAAACTGTAAGTCCGAGTAGCTAAGACAATAATGTGTTTCCCTGAACTCCGCCAACAAAAAGTCCATTACCTAAACTTTGCAGTATTTCGAACTCGTTCATAAATCACAGATTTAAAGTTAACCCTATACCAGATATGAAAATTAAAAAGTACTAAAGCTCTCAAGACCGGTCTTCTAGCAAAATTCATCAACGGATTTTCCGTTTAACATTTCAGCGACTCGTGGCAAACAACGCTTCTCATTTTTATTCGGGAGACACTCATTTCAATCATTTGAATGTGATGCTTCAGAAATTAGTAAACATAATACTTAAATGAATGAAGTTCCATTGCTACGACTCAGACGCTGTTTAATTCTTCAAAGAGCTGGGTTATTGGTTCCCATTAAATTTATTAGCCAACTTAACTTGTGTTATCATTCTCACAGTCACCAACGCGCATATGCTATAGTGGCAACAGCAACAGATACGTCAAAGGCAGAGTTATTGGAAACAGCATCAAAGATACTGAAAAATTGGAAAATATTTATAAACTTGGTAGAGCATACAACACTTCAGATTAAACACATACCATTTTTATAAACAAGTGGAGTGCTAAACAGATAGTCAGACTGATAAATTCAGTGCCATATCCGGGATTTGAATAATGGATTTTCTGGTTGTCGTCCAGCCGCTCTAACCCTTGAGCTACTATGGCCATCGTGCCGACATGGCATTAAATTCTCAAACTGATTCGAGTTTTTCCCGGTAAACCACTTAGGAATTCTCATAAACACAAAGAAAACTACCTTAATGGTGACTTACAACGTGTAAGTACTTTAAGGCCCGGGCTTTGAGTCAGCTGGAGAATTAAATGCCATGTCGGCACGTTGGCCATAGTAGCTCAAGGTTTAGAGCGGCTGGACGGCAACCAGAAGATCCGTGGTTCAAATCCCTGCTATGGTATTGAATTTTTCAGTCTGACTATCTTTCCATACTTTAGCCTACACACGGCCAGCGTGAAAGAACAATTAATTTCCAAAGTTGAGTGCTGTTCTTGTCAGGTGAATACTCTTTGTTACTGCAACATGGCAGGGATTGCCCAGTAAACACTGTATATTAAACTTAAAAAGAAATCATGAGGAACAATTAAAGCGGCAGTATGGAAGAAGGTCTTGTAAGGTACATATTAAAATGACTCGGAAAACATTGGGTACTAAATTGGTGGCGTAAGACACAGGGGCCTTCGTCACACGTATATTACAGATCGAGCTTGTACTTCTTTTAGTGAACGTAGATCGGAAATAAAAGTAATTGTGACTCATCTGTCTCTTCTCTTGACCTAACTTGGGCAAGAAAGTAGTTGTTTAATAAGAATAATTTAATGATAACATTTTCAGTTTCTGACATATTATATCGGTTTTTAAAAAGCATTAGTTGGGAGTACTTACTACAATTATATTACTTTAGTGTTTATTTTCTTTCATGTAAGCACCTGTCAGTGGTAAAGAAAATCAGAACCATCAGATTTTCTCTTATTCCCTCTATTGTTTGTAAGATACATTTAGTACCGTCTTACGATCATATAAATGCAGCCAGGCTGCTGACCACTGAGCGGAGGAGAAACGTAGACATTCCATACAAAGTCAAACTTTGTAACCTTTTATGCGCAGTAACGACCCAATGGAAAAAGGCCGATAGACGGATATTTTTGTATTGGACGTATTTTCACTCTAAAATCTCGCAGTTTAATCTGCAACATCAATGAGACAATAACTTCTTAATAAGAGGAGAATATTCACTAAGGATAAGGAAGGAGGTGCAGTTCCTATGACAATGTAAGTTTCAGGCGACCTTCCTAATTAAGGTTTGATTGAGACATTTATCTTTTTCTGTAAGCTCAAGGTCCAGTCTAAGTACATACGCATATTAAGCACCCAGCTATTGTTGAAGTTGTATCTTATTCACAGATTACAAAAAATTCGTCATGAGCACGAATGGGCTCAGAGAGTTCCACTTCAGGAGTCCAGTTGGTTAGCTTAAATATCCTATGTTCTGGGACGTCAGCGTTCTGTTAATCTAGGTCCATCTGTACCCCAATTTGAGCATTTTCCTGAGCGATGCATCATTGATACCTAGTGTTTGTTTGCAGTCTTGGAATGCTATAATCAAACATCAGAGTCATAGAGACGGAGAGGGAGAGGCAGGAGAGGAGACAGAAACAAAGTCAGTTATTGTTTCCTTACTTCCGATAATAAATTGAATGATTTCGCTAAAGCGGCCACAGGAGCAACTTCACTTGAAATCTCATATGTGCTTATTCTCGATGTTTGTTGGCATCTGTATAAATACATGTCTCAGAAATGCTTTACATTTTAACCAATTCAAAGTTGTCAAAGTGACTTCTGTAGTATATTATTTCACTGAAGTACTGAAGTACTATTAAAGAGGAATTAGTGTTATCCCTCATCATATTGGTGCTTACATCTCCAATAACAACAATTTAATTTCTTGCAAAAACATGTAATGAGTGCATTCATAACTTCCCAATTCCTTATGGCTGTTCCTCTATTTACCACATGCTAATCGAGATAAATAACTGTATAAAATATTTCCAAATTTCCTGTGGGTACAACAGTTATATGGGAATACAGTAGGTTCTACGCCATTCTCAAAACTTCTTGAAAGTGGGTTGCTATCTGATAAATGACTTTGGTGTTCCATTCCCTTTGTATTCTGGGATATAAACGAAAAGCACTCCCAATTTAAGAAACGTGTAAGTACAGAAACAAGGAATACGCCGGAAATGGTTCACTCCTCAAAAAATGCATTTTATATAAATTGCATTTTAAATGCTAACGACAATATCGATACTTGAATTCAAATTTTCTAATTAAACTACTTTCCGTTCTCACGCACGCACACATTTTTCGAAAAATGTTTTTCTGGGATTAAAATAGCTCAAAAACATGCATTTCTAGTGATACATGGATATCGATGTTATGGTTGGAATGCAAAACTTCTACAAACGTAATACTCATGTGAAACAAATAAGCGATAATGTTTCTCAGATTGCAACAGTTCTGACCCTGTCTTCATTGTCTGCTTCTTTGAATATTGTACTGCCGGTTGCTTTGGTAGCCAGGTACGTCATCTCTATATCAAAGTATACCTGGTTGGGGTAAGTCAGAGTTAAGTTGAGAGATATATGTATTTAATGCGTACTGAATAGTGATTTGCCGACTATTTGAAGATACAAAATTAAACTCTTCTGAATCTTAGAAAAGGGAAGTGTAATTATTTAAATAGCATCTAGCTTCCATCGTATCAAGTACTTTACGGTTTAAAATATTAAATGCTGTGACTTTCTGAAATATTAAGAGGAAAGATTCCTTATGGTTGCCTTCCAGTCTATATAAACCAAGCGCGTTCCTGAGGTGCTGCGGACTACCTGTAATCCACAGCAGTAAAACGTTTATTATAGATACAGAGAGATATGTAAGAGTGAAAACATCTTAATCACCCTTGTGTTTGCCTCTCTGACATTTGAATCTCTGGAATTTGAAATGCGAGTTTATCTTCTGGCTTTGTAAATCATAAGAATGTTCGTGCCTTCAAAATTTTCAGAATTGGCTTTGCCTGGATCCATGTATCTCGTAAATTTTTAATATCTTGTTTTCCAGGAACGCTTAACTTTCATAGCTACACTTACTTACAACTAGCTGCCTTGTCTTAAACATATAATTCTCCTTACTATTTGTATCATTTATTAAGATAAAATTCTAAATCACTACTCTTGCACTATGCATTGATTCATTTTATGGAAATTTTGTAGTGTAGCTCATTATCTATCTCCCTAGCATTTATAAAATTATAATCATACCAGTAGTAGATAATTTTGGTATTTACGTAATTTGAGTAAGAATCACAGTCAAGAGACAAAGAGCAATCAAAGAGAACGGGGTACGGTTGAGAAAGGAAAATATTTTGCATCGGAAGAACACACTATGGGGAAAAATCGTCTACACAGAGAGCATTTGGCTAGTTCTCTTATTTTATATGGGTTCAGCCCTGCAGTGGACAAAATCTGAGGGTAAAAACCTTAAGCACTGCAGCAGTTTAATTTTGTTCGGCATTAACAATTAAATGGAGCAGAAACCGCGCCACTAGGCTAAAGAGGATTTTCTTTAATGCTCCAAACAGCACACTAGATTTACTTTAAAACAAGCACCCTCATTTTCCGGACAAGCAGCTCAGCGGTTACGAAGTGTACTGAGAGGGTATTAAAATAACGTACAAATTTAAGTAGTACACTTCACAGAATACTTGAGTTGTGCACAGATTAGTCTTAGGTTTCATTGGTTTAAATAAATAACTAGATAGGAAGAATAGGTAATATAGGGGACACTAAGCACCTCGAGGCCCAAAATATCTTAGACGACAGAGATGACAGACTTAATCACTAGAACTGAAGGTGCTCGGCTCCTACTAGAGGGTGACCCTTTGGGTCCCGTCGATCACAGACCTGGGAAAGCTCGAAACATCAGTGGAAGCTCGAACATTCATCCTCTGGTGGAAACCAAATGAAGCCCAAGCAAGGATCTTCACCATCTACCCATCTCGACTGACAAATTGTTACGCAGTGAACGTGTAACGTGAAAGGAGGAAATGAAACGAGAAGAAACATAAGAAAGGCATTTGCCAGTTTTTGTCTCTCTGTCCAGGGAAAACCACGAAAAAGCATTGCTTATTTGGATGGGTCATCAGGAGTCGAACTCGGAACCTCCCGATTATAAATATTACGCGTTGCCGCGGAGCCATATCGCTTGATGAATATTAACTAAACTATTGTTTATTAACAATGTATAAGATATACAGTGCGTTTCATATTGTTTGGGGTAAAGTGGTACTGATACATTTAAATAGTTGGAGTAACCAACCACAAATTCGAATGCCAGAATCAAAGTATTTTGAAGTTCAGGACAAACTGAAAATATATCAATAGCACGTTTCTATTTGCACTGATAAACAACTTACAGCCTATGTGCATTTAAAGGCAACGAGGTTTCATATCGTTACGTTCATAAAAGGTGCAGGATAATTTACTAGATTTTTTGAGTGTAATTTACGTCCTCCCATGTTAAGTCATACCTGACGATGAATGGAATTGTTGAAATTATGCTCAAATGAGCCCGGGATCCATAGAGCTTAGAGTTACCCGACATTCGTCTTTCAGGATAAAGAAAACCCCCGGAAAACCCTTATCCAGGCAACTTACCCTGACCGAGATTTGAACTCGGGACCTCTTGAACGTGCGGCAGACATGCTACCACCGTGCTACCGAGGTGGGCATTTGCTAGATTATCTCAAGTAAACGTTGTGTGTGTTAAAAATCCATAGATATTAGATTATCAATAATAATTTTGAACTAAGTGTGCCCAATATTCACCTAATTTCAGGATTATTACCAAGGTTTTATCTATGCAGGTATTTCGTTTTCTATGTATAGTACGAGAGTATTAGCATACCCAGAGCATGCCCTTGACAGTCACACTGACAAGGGATCATTGTTACTTTGATGCTACGATTGTTTCTTTAGCGAAAATAAATTGAAAACAAATTTCTCGTATCGTGTCTCAAATTTCTTGTCCACTGTATTTGCCGAGAAAAAGTTTTAATTGGAATGACTGAAGTCTGTCTTCCGGGCAATAATGAGGTGTCTGAAACATTATTTTGAACTTTGGCCACATCGAAGCTGTAAGTATCTCTGCTCAGGACCATTCTAAACATAACTTACAACTAAGGTTGTCCAAGGATATGAACATTTTTTTTTGGGGGGGGGGGGCGGCATTCAGGGACCTCAAATCGTGTATCTCTACTGCAATTTCTGTATCAAATTTTGGATGATTGCAAAACCTTCTTTTTCAGCTATGTACGTGCTAGAGAAAATAAAGGGAGCTATATTTAATCTTGTAAGTATAATGTTAGTTGAAAGTGGCTCTAGTTTTTAATATGTATGTAAACTCATGGAATTTTCACGCGAATGTTTAAACTTCTGAGTGCAGCAAGAAGGTATAAGCATTTCCCGTGTGGCTGGGCTGTCTCCCATTAGTACCCTTCCCTTGTAACCCACAACGGAGGGACTTCCACTTTACTGTGCTGTCACCCTGCGTGTTACCTCATGTCATATGCCACCTTAACTAGACCGCTTGGCCTCCTCCTCCTCCATCTGACACATTCTGAGTGCTTTAACTTTTTTAGTGGCAAGCGAAAACCGATATGCTCAGCGTCGTCGTTTACATTTTGGCGAGAGTAAAAGCTTTCTGATATGTCCACATAATACTATAATGTCTCATGAGCCATCGTTAGATTTTAAGAAGAGGAACATATTTTTAACAGGGCTTCTCGTGTTTTAATAGAAGCCACGATGCATGGGTGCTGTGATATAGTACAGTTATAATCTCTACCTAACTGTTATGCCTTTTGTTTTCTTTGCGATACCTTTCTGATACTGTAAACGTTTTCACTGTCGGTTCACTGTTTTGATGTGGTTCACCATACGCTATGACTTCACAGAGTTCATAGTATGACTTGGCAATGTAAAATATTTTCCTGATACTTCACTTTCTTCGTAATATAATAAAATATCTTGGACTCAGCTTATTCCTCGGTCCATTTAACTTGCTGCTGAGAGATATTAAATATCCTAACACAAGGATATTTAATATCTCTCTCGTGAGCAGCGCTTACTGTATGTCACATAGTCCCTTTTAAAGTCAATTGTTGAACCGCTTTCGCAATGTACTACTTACTCTCAAACATGTTCCAGAGAATATCCTAGAAAGTCCAGGACACTCGACTAGGGGGCTAGAGAAAGGGAAGCCTACTTAGGATTCTGGTCATCTGTCGATATAATGGCGTTCACCTAAGATGAGTGCTAAATCACCATTTATTTCTATTAACCAGTACAATTCCATGACTTTCTTTGGTTTACTTAAGTTTTGGAAGCTACGAGTTATTAGTAAAACTTAGATTCTTCAGTTACTGGGGGACTGCACCGCACATAGGTCATAGTAGCACCTTTGTGCTTCTAGTGTAACCCTGGATGGAAGAAATGAAGCAAAGATCTCAAACTCTATTAGACATGTTTATTATTATAAGGTTATTCCATCAGTTCAAAAAATTTCCCCACATACTTTACTTCTAGATACAGCAATTTCATTTGATTTCCTTTTTGAAGGAAGTTTAATTGCTTCAATATTTTTCATTTTTGGTGAGCGTAATTAAAAAATACACTCCATTTATACTAATCTCATATACAGAGCGTTCGAAAATTCATCGGACTCAAACTCTGAAACATTCTTTGGGGTATTTGACTGGAGCAGTTGGCAATCTTTGCATTACGGATAGCTATTAATCTTGAAGAACGGGTTTGTGGCTTTTCTAGTTCAGTACCTCTTGCAGTTCTCGGAATGACACATGAATCGTAGTCAAGGACAATGATTTTTTCACGCGCGCAGCGTGTAGCTATGCTGGAAGCATACTTTGAGCTCACGTCCTATGAAAGATGTTTTGAGAGATGGAGAAGGCTGTTTCCAAATGACGCGACACGAGGTAAAAGTACTGTTCATGAACTTATGCGCCGATTTCGTGATACAGGTTCCGTGGATGATATACGACGAAGTGGTAGACGCAAGGTAGTCACAGAGGCCCGTATTCATAGTTAGACTTGGTCTGGACAAACTTGTTACTTCCGGTGAACTAATGGTGGACCATCGATTTTCTTATTCATAAACCCGGATTAGCGATATTCTGGGTACGAAACATGTTGGTCCGGCCCAAATTTTGGTCCGTCTCCGAGGGGTAGATTAAATGCGGACTATCTTTGCAAAATGGACGACTATGAATTGATTAATGTAGCTGCGGTGCGTAGAATTCGTGAAATAAGACGACGGAGGAAAACTTATCTATCAAAGGTGGAAATTATTGCGATGTACGTCAACCTAAACTTAAAAAGCAGATACAGGTTTATTGAAAAGTGAACGCCAGAAAGCTGATAGAAATGATTCGTCATAACCTGTACGTCAGGGACGATAACCGATACTTAAATATCTCAATTGCCATTCAAATGCTAAGTTTATCTATTGAAACTCTTTGAACAGATAAACAGCTACTGCATGATCGTAACGCATTTGGTTTACGTCTAAAAAGCGCTGAAATTAATTGGTCGCTGAAATTGAAATAAAATTCCATATTAACTTAACCTAGTATAAAATGACAGAAATGCACATTAAAAAGGTATAACAAAATAAAGATTGTATTGTGTGAATATTCGCCTTTAAACGTAATTTCTGTCTACTGCATTGCTCCTTTAAACGAACAATAAATACATATTTTTTGTCCTCCAAAAACTGCAGAAAACTTTGTATTTCCCTCCAGGCGTTCTCCTTTCTCGTACTGACATTTGTTGTATAATGTCCATCATTTACTGAACTAAAGAAAACAAACACTTTTTTCTCTTCTTCAGACCACATGACTGCACACTTCTTCATTAACTCCAAGTTCACAGAACAGTAAACTTCTTATTGAACATTATGAACCAACAAAATGACTAAGAAACATCTGTGAAATTACCATAGAAATGTATAAAGTTGTAGGTAACTGTTTTGTTTAGCACTCTATGGGACTCGCGCATGCGCAAAACATCCTTTCTACATCCTGTAACAATTCTCTCTCAACGTTTCTGTGCTACAAAATACAATGAGAGTACATCCAAATTCCGACAAATAAAAATAGGCCTACCACAAGTTCAGTACTGAGTACAACCATGTTCAACAACTACATCAATGATCTTCCCGCGGCTATATCAAACACAGAAATAAAGACAGCACATTTTGCAAATCACATGATCATTTGGACATCTTCCCACAAAATAGAAAAGTCCAAAACTTCAATGGAAAAGGCTCTGATACTATTGTAAAAGTGGACTGACAACAATTTGATGAAAATAAATACTGATAAAACAACATTCCAAATATTTAGCTTAAAAAAGAAAATCCATTTTGAAAAGATTAGCTGAAGTTAAGTGGGGAAGTAATCGGGAGACACTGAACACCACATACAAATTGCAATAAGTTCATATAAAATGAGGTCAATCCAAATTAAAGAATGTCACAAAATGATTCAGCAACTTCAAACGCTACAGAAAAGAATTATATTACAGTGGACACCTGCACATTTTGGAATTGGTGGAAATGAATCAGCGGATTTTCTTGCCAAAAAGGTGCAAATTTAATTCAGAACAAAAGTAAAAGCTTAGCCTTTACATCCATAAAAATATCAATCAAAAGCAAATATAAAAACAAAGGAAACCAATCAATGTCTAACAAAGCCAAAGATAAAATGTGGAACATTTTAATTAAAAATCCAGAAATTATTCCAGAAATCCCACGTAAAGCTGCAGTACATTATTATTTGGTCAAACACTTACAGAGAATAGGAATTTATGCAAGTCCAAATTTTCCTCTGTGCAACAAAGAAGAGGAAATGACTATTTTAACCTGTGAAGCTCTACCTGCCGGACCCACTACACAGAAATATTGTCGAGGAAGAGAGCTAGTGGCTTCATTGCCAAAGCCTAGCATTTGAAAACAACAATAACAACAACATTTGCTCCGTGCTGCTCCACGACTTTACTTGGTCCAAGGCTTTTAATCGTCTATAAATACCAAAAAGTTACACCGCCTTGGGTCCGGACCAAGTTGTTCGGAAGATAGTCTAGAACAGATATCGAGCAGCGATAGTCTAGATATTGAGCAGCGAATTGTTACCTCCCACGAAAATCGTAAGATATTTGGCACAAAAAATTAAATACTCAATGGGCTCCACGCCTAAAGCTTGCCCCATATCGTGTTAAAGTCGTCCAGGGGCTGGGACCGCCCAATTAGAAACGTCGTCATTACTGCTAGTGGTTTCGTTCTTTGATACGAAAGAATGCAGCCATCCTGTATAACACTTTCTTTACGGATGAGGCGTGGTTCTACTTAAATGATTACATTAACTCCAAGAACACTAGAATTTGGGCAACTGAACATCCGTATGTCTTTCACGAGGAGCCGCTACATTCAGAAAAAGTCGGTGTTTTTGTGTGCGGTATCGCGAAGGATTGTTGCGCCCTTTTTCATTGGGAAAACAGACAATGTTGTCTACAGGGATGTTGTGCAGCAGTTCGTCGCTATGCTGGAGGATAGAGGATGGACCTGTCAGTTGGTTTCAGCACGATGTTGCCACCTGTCATAATGCAAACGAGACCATGGAGAGGTTGAGGAGGTTTTTCGGCAATCAAATCATCTCCAAAAGTGTCTGGTGTCTACGTTCCTCCGATCGTACCTCGCCATATTTCTTTTTTTTTTGGGGGGGGGGCGGTTATTTAACGGGAAAAATGTACAGAGAAACTCACACTCCCTGGAAGAGCTCAAAGATACAGTTTCTAACTGTATTACCTAAATTACACCAGCAACATTAAAAAGGGTAGCACAGAACCTGCGTCGTCGAGTAAAACTGTGTGTGCAAAAAATGGTGTTGATTTTCAGCACTTGCTGTGAAAAATTAATATTTTCGCGAATCCGATCGCGATAACGCGGCTTGTTCACACAAAGAAACTGATAAGCAGCACGGAGATAAAAAGTATGCCAGAACAAATAAAGATAGCGCGGAGACAACGGACTTGACGGCACAGATAAGGTTTCCCGTCTGGAATTTCCGGGTTTCGTCTAGTGACCGAGAACATTCGATTTCTTGTTTATTACAGAACATTCTCGAATTATTAATGAGGTATTTAAGGAAGCGACGACTCGCCAAGGGTTAGTCGTAAACAGATGTAACATGAGTGTTGTAATCAGTGGAAGTTGAGTAAGCTCTTTGTCGTTGTCATCGACCTTGGTAGATTGTGATTGTGTATGTGACGTAATTTTGCTTCTGTTACGTAAGGATTGAACAGTGTATTTCTACGGAAATAAAGAACATTTTAAATTTCTGCAAGTTGAACTTTTAATTCTACGAAGCCACCAAGTCACAATACGGAAAGTCTTGTGCAACATGTGTAATGCATTTGGAAGAAAAATGGGGAGTGTATTCAGCAGATGCTGTGACTGGGACGTCACGAAAGTAATGCGTGCAAAATGATTAGCTGTCATATCAGTGTACTTATTGTTCTCAGAGACTGCAACATTCTAAAATTGCGATTCAAAATTGGTTTCAGGAACGTAAAGATATCTAAAACAAATATACATACTCATTGAATTTGTATGTGAAATATAACTGGATCAAAAAAATAATAAAATCTGAGTGAGGAAACTTTATGAACACACTATACTAGCAGATAGTTCAGGCAGATAATAATTACTTCTTCAGCAGTTATTGGACATTGAAGTGGTTCCTAACAATTTTATTCCAGCAAGATATCAATCCCAAACCTGCTTTACCTAACTACAACGTGGAGAAGATTCTGGAAAAGACCAGACAACCCAAGAAGTAAGAGTACCTCACTCCAAGAGAAAAAGTGAAATCTTTACAGAACGCAAATTTAACCATCTTGGCGCAACACACCAAAAGTGGTCCTAAAAATCCAAAAGAGATGTTCATTAAATTTGTAATACTAGGGCGGCCACCCAAGACATCGCTTTGAGAGGGTCCCGGGTACGATTCTCGTTGGGCTAGAAACTGTGATCTCAGGTTCTTTCGGGGTTTATAAATGTGGTTTATAAAACTGCTACTGCGTTTAATAAATTGCTAAGGTATTAGAAAAGAATTACAAAGCCCTTAGGATACATGCGTTATGAGGTTTCGATTTTTATTTCACAATGTTTTAGGACAGAAAGAGTTATTGCTACTCCTCAGGAGGAAGCGATGAGGTGTAAGAATCTCCGGGGACCATTAGCTGTAGACAGGTGTGCCACAAAAATGCGCGGAAGTCCGTAACAATTTCAGGTCTGATGACCACCCCATTGCTGGAGCTACTTATAGTGTACGAAGAACAAGACGTCGACTGAGAAACCCTCTAGTGTTCTCGGCGAGTTCTATTTAATTTAAGGAAGCGGCCGGACTAACTCTGCAGCACGCCATGAAACGTAGGGCCATGCCAGAGAGATGTGATGGATACACATTAAAAGGAAATGGACAGAAAACTGTGATAGATGAGAAACCACCCCAGCATTCGCCTGCTGTTCAGGAAAAATCGGGCATGAAACCCCAGGTCACAGAATTCGAGCTTCAAACGCAGACGAAGTACAGTGTTTGGAAAGAATGTGTTCAGTATTTGCCATCATTAATATTTCGTGTCTATAATGTTTGTAAAATGTCTTATTATAGGAAGTACAGGAATATTAACACTTTGTTACTGTGGCTACCGTGATAGTAAGCGACGTATCACGAAATATATTGTTAAAATTTCTGGAATGGTTCCATTGCAAGTATATGGAGCGTGTTTTATGAGTGCGGTGTTCCATGCTCACACAAGTGGCACTAATATGACTGTCCGTGAAAGTGAGTTCAGTTACTGAACTATTATGCGTGAGTTAGTGACCATAGTGCTGTAATGCTATGGTATAGTACCATTCAGTCTCTCTCTGTCTCTCCCTCCCTCCTTCCCTTCACATACGCGTTTACTTAACGAACCCGTATTGTTGTGCAGCCATGCCCCTGATTGTCCTTAGTCTCTTCCTCCCTATTCACACTGCAGATCGAACTAAATACAACGCAGACGTCTACAACAGTTCCCTCTAATTCTCTCTGAGGTGGACGTGACTAAAAGACGGAGCTGCTGGAAATAACATTAAGAAGATGTCGTGTACGATAGTGCTGTTCAAATTGTAAAATATCAGCACAATATACTATTTCCTGTCCATTTTAAACTGGATCGGCTACTTTAGAAAGCGTAAGATAATTAAATACAAATCTGCAATATCATAGCCGACTACCTACTATATGCGTCTTGGGCAGAATGGCATACCAATGTATTATATTACATCAGTACTAAAATCTAAGCACAAAAATCTAACTACACAACAAAAACACAGATAATGGAAAAAATACCATTATAACGCGTTGGATGACAGTTTTGAAATGGTTTGATTCTGTACTTCAACTTTCTTTCAATTTATTCTTTCACGTTCATGTAGTTCTTGAAAGTATACATAATTTATCATAAATAATATTATGCAAATGCATTACAGTTTATCGTAAGTTTCATTTCCCCATACTATGATTATGTAATTTATCATATTATACAAATGCCCCGTATTTTACTTTTTCCATAGTGTGGTTAAATAATTCAAAACAAATAATATCATGCAAATGTATTAAACGTGTAGTGTCGCGTAATTTGTGCATAACTAGCCATTTTATCCTTTTGAAACTTTAAAACCATATTATTTTATATCTCCTAGCTTTCTACATGACAGTGATCTAGAGAGTGGCAGCTCAGGTTCTGGCCACGGAATTTTCCCGGGTGTTATTCTAACCATAATCGAAATGAAATGAAATGTGCAGTGTTTAACGCCCGATTTTACTACATGTGACACAGCAGGCGGTGACACTGGTTCATGAGATGAAGATGCAGCACGGGTGGAAACAGGAGATGCAGAGGAAACCGGAGATCCAGGAGGAAACCCACCCCAGTGCTTTGTTGTCCACAAAAATCTCACTTTGCGGTTGCTGTAATGAGAGTCGAGCGGTCTAACCACTCAGCCACGGTGCGGCCTACCCATATTCAATTCCACCAATACTCGGGTTTTTAAGTCCAAGTATTCTTTCGGTATTCACTTCATAGGGCTCCTATTAGGAGATAGAGGTAGCAAAAGTATGTTTAGATCGGGTACGATAGCCACTGCGCACTCCTCAGGTCCCTCATCTCCATATACTACTAATATACTCTAAGTTAAAAATGTATATTTGAAACAAAAAGTATACGTGATGTCTTATAATTAATCTCAATGTTTAAGCAAAACATTATTTCAAATTTGTTGCTACAGGAAATTACTCTCCTCTTCCAAGTAAAGACTATTAGACGTTATACTCCTGAGTCACCTTTCAGCGAGATCTGCTGGCTGGAAACGGTATCAGTTACTCGATTTCGATTGTATTGCTTAAAATTGTGTATACCCATTTTAAATGTGTCAAGGTTTAAAACATTTCTTACATGTAGGACATTGGATATCGAGGCAAGCCATGCTAATCAGATGACATAAGATCAGGATATTCTAGTAGTTAAACTCCTCCTGATTTCTGGATTTTGTCCATTGTTACATGAGCTGATAGGATCTGGAATTATACCGCTGCAGGAGTACTCTTGTTTCTATTAACTAATGCTGGATAGATCTGCCTCAATACTTTATGAACATCTTGCAGTTGTGAAGAATAAGGATTCGTATTGATTGAGTCCAAGTAATATAATTTTTTTCAATCTCACTTTCAAGATTCACACTGATACATACGAGGGGATATCATAAAGTTTTAATTATCACTCTTTAAAAATTTAATAGAGAGTTTGTGTTAATATGTGCTTGTTAGTTATTCTCTGCGTCACCATCCAGATTTACACATTTTTCCCAGCGTTTCTTGACCTTCCGAATACCTTGATTGTAGAAGTCTGCAGAATTTGCTTTAAACCACTCTTCCACTCTTCCACTGCATTAATGACGTCATTTGTGTTGCCAAATCGACGACTACGCAAAGGATTCTTCATTTCCGGGAACAAGAAAAGAATATTAGGTGCGAGCCCAGTGGTGGATGCTGGCCTGAAAGGCACATTCCCTTGTTTTGGCAACTGCAACTTGAGATGAATGAGCTGGTGCATTGTCAGCCAGAAGATGAATATCTTTGGAGAACATACCGCGTCATTTCTTAATCAGAGCTGCTGGTAACTTGTCCGGAAGATTGCAGTAGTGATGGTTTGACCCGTGGCAAGATAATCTGTAAGTATGACTCCACGTTAGTCCCAGAAAACTGAAAGCATGACCTTCCCAGATGACTTTTGCATCTTTGCCTTTTCTTGGGTGGGAGGGAATCGGCATGTTTCCATTCCATGCTCATGGTTTTTCTCTCGGGATCATACTGATAATCCAGGATTTATCCATGGCTACCAGACGATAAAAAATCATCTTCCTCCTGTTCCAACAGCATCAACATCTATCTTGAAAGGTCACGCCGTGCTTGCTTTTGGAAAGGGCAACGTGGAACCCACCGTGCAGACACTTTAGACATATGCAGTTCGTCATGAATAATTTTCCATAACTAAGATGTGTCTCATTCATGATCATTTGGATGGTTGCTAGTCTGTCTTCTAGTATTAAACAATCCACTTTCTTCATTGTGACAGCGTCGTCTGTCACTGACGGTCTACCAGCTCTCGGCTCATCTGTCAAGGGCAAATGTCCAGTTTTAAAATTCCTTTTGCACCTCACAATAGTGTCATACGATGGGAAATCATTTCCATAAACAGTCGTCATCTCATCATGGATTTCCCGGGGAGTTTATTCCCTTCAAATGCAGGAACTTGAACACACTACGAGGCTCGAATTTTTCCATCTTACAGTTCAGTCACTTCTGGCACTCACTGTAAAAAGAACAAAAGGAATCAAATCACTGAAACTACCAACATTATGTCCCCAAGGATCAAAGGTAACACCAAGATAATGACAACCCCTCGTCCTATTCTGAAGCGAAACTTTATTCTTCCACGAATTTCAGATCGACGGGTATCAAACGACTGTTCCGAGGTGACAAATTTGTGATAGTATACTTTACCATTCTATTTGACTGTTTCTATACATGTATCATCCCAGAGATTAACGATAAACTGAAGACAGATGTCGACTCTACGTCGGGGATGATCAAGTTCAATTCCCTGGATAGAAAATTGCACATTCTGAACGATTTTTAAGGTTTAACATGGGGATGTGAGTTATCTTATGAGGCACCAAGTTTTTCTGTATATATTCAAATGCTTCTGAAGGTTTTCTTCCCATGTCTGCGTGTATTCCCAACATTCTGTAACTTGATTCTTTCAGAACATAAATATTTACCGTTTTTTGTCTCCATTACTGAAGCGCTGGTACCATAGTGTGCGATTACGTCAGTAATGACTTATTCATCTTCGACTCCACATATTTTACGAGCCGCCGCAGCAGCATCCTTTATCCAGCAGTGTATTTTTTTTTCCAGAGCACTCAAAATTTGTTGCCTCCTTATTATGAACTGTTGACACCAATGTTATCAGCATGAAACAATACCCATAACAAGTGTAAAAAGCATACATATATACAGTATACGAGTATACCGAATTAAACAGGCGTAGCTACTTATGAGATAACCTAACTTTATCAAATTCATAAATATAAGCAGTGAGAATGGTAATCGTGCTGAAGCCACATTGAAAACCATTTCCTGTCAATATTAAAATCGGTTAAATTCATGACCCCATTCTTTGTGAATTGTTAAAGAAAATAGATCGAACTTTCACATGTGGAGGGTACAGCCTCTAAATTTACTTGTTTAAACGTTTATATTGCCACCGGGCGTGAAACTACCTATTGCGTGGGCCTATATACAATTAATGGCTGGTCCTCCTAAAAACTGTAATTCTTGTGTGCACGCTTAACCATTCCAAACACTCGTTCTGTTTGTTTCGAGAAGGTTACTTCTCTGGAGAATTTTCTTTTTATTTGGGCTCTTTATTTACACAGAGGGTCTGGAAATTTACCGACCTAATAAAGATACAAGACATCTTTTCAGAATTTTTAATTTCTAATTTTTCAACATAGTCTCCTTGTAACTCTACACACTTCTCCCAGCCATGATCCCATTTCTATAACCAGTCCAAATAGTACTCGTCGATTTCCTCTGCAAAATAATTGTTCACGAGGGCGACTGTCTTTTCATTTTTCGAAAAACTCTGTCCTTCCAGCGCAATTTTCAGATGAGGGAACAAACCGAAGTCGCTTGGGGCTAGATCTAGTGAATAAGACGGATGGTCAGGCAGTTAAAACCGTAATTCGTGGATTTTCGCCATTGCAACTGCTGAGGTGTGAGACGTGTGAGGTGTGTGATTTCGATTTCACATTAGAAATTGGAAACAATGGTAAGCTCCCATTCCTGGATCTAAAGATAATAAAAAATAACAACAAATTAAACTTTGGAATCTATAGGAAATCAACTGGAAATGGGAAATGATAGTTATATAAAAAATAAAAGTTTCAACCCTTTGTCACCCAAATTTCCTCTTTTTAATAGTTTAGTTTACAGGTTGATAAACATAGCTCCAAACAAGGAAGAATTTAATACGAAATTTAAGCACATTATTAAAACTGCTTCAATTAGTGAATTTAATAACGATTTTATACAAAAGTTAGAATAATTTAAACATAAAATGTAAATGATGTTTCCGCTCTTAAAAATGTAAAAAAGGATTATATTTTCAAAACGTTACTTATCAGCCATGGGCAAATAAAAAAATACAACAATTTTTTCAAAGAATACAGCATAAAAATTTACTACAATTTTCTAAAAAGGATAAATTCAGTCAGAAAAAATCTGGTAAGTCTGAAACAATTTAAGGAACCGATAAATTTAATGATTTGGGAGAAAATATGTATTTTGAAAAATAAAGATCGAATGACAAATTTCGATATCCCACAAGTAGATATCATCAATAAGTTTGTGTTGTCCCCGGTAGATGGCAGTAAGGTAGGGTGTTATTCTTCAAATTCCGGAAGTGGTCAAGTTCAGCTAAGCAGTGTGTCAGTGGCAACGTGTCAGGCTGACAGGTCGAAAATAAAGTAAGCTTTGCTTCGAAACCGGTCCCAAAGGATTGTGAATAAGATAAATAATAGTGCATTTGTGTATTATTGTGTTAGTTATTCTTAAGTATGATATTTTTCTCCAAATGTGGCCGTTTCTCCGCAAGTTCTGCCTTCAGCTTGTCAAGTGATGACGCGTAATGTTTTCCTGTAATTGTTTCTTCTTTATGAAGATAATCGATTAAAATAACTCCATGACTATCCCAAAACTCAGTCGCCATAAGTTTCCCAGCCGAAAAAAGAAAAAGGTTTTTGCTTTTTTCTTTTACTTGGAGCCGGTTGCCCCTTTGCAGTCAACTGGTTGGACTGTATATTTGTTTCGGGCATATAATGATGTATCCAAGTTTCATCTACAGTAATTAATCGGCGTCAAAATCTCGAATGTATTGCGCCTAAACTTCGCCAACAGAGCTTTGGAAACGTTCATTTGAACAAGGCTTTGGTCTAATGTGAGCAAACACGTCACCCAACAGGCGGACAGTTTTCTCGTGTCTAAATTTTGATTTAATATGTGACAAATACGTTCTTTTGACATGCTCATAACCTCTGATATCTCTCTCACTTTAACTCGGCGGTCGTCTAGCACCATTTGGTGAAAGTTGGCAATGTTTGCGTCGGTAGTTGCAGTTTTTGGACGTCGCAAACGTTCATGGACTCCCAAGCTCTTACGGCCACGTTTTAATTCAGCTGCCCAAAATTTTACGGTGGTAAATGATGGTGCAGAGTCCCCAAACACTGAATTCAACTCATCTTTGATTTGCGTAGGCGTATTGCCTTTCAAAAATAAATATTTAATGAGAGTTTGATACTCGATTTTGTCCATTTTCATAAAAACACTCATATCAACTCACTCAAATGAGTGTTAAATAACTACTGAGTGTCCAAAATGGGTAAAACTTTGGTGAGCAACTGTCAGCAGATTAGCTAACGAAATTCACTAGTTTTTATTTACCTTGCTTCCATCTTCGTGTTGAGGTGGGAAACTTTTCAGACCACCCTCGTATTTAGTTGATCGGTGCTCCCATTGACAGTAGTCAGTGGAATGCAGAGTTCTGCCGTCGAGTAAGGATTGCGCAAAACCGAATGCACCTAAGTTGTGGCTCGATTGGTTTGTTCTGAATGTGTGCAAAGATATTTAAAATGTGATCTTTGCCTTGCGTTAAGTGCCAAAGCGCCCTTCTCATTTTTTGTAGTTTAATATTGTAACGCGAGCGCTGGAACACCCTGTGAACCAGCTGGGAACGGAAGGCAGGGGAGGACCGCGTTAGCCACACCTCCCCTCGTTTGTCTTGTAGTGGTGACAGGCAGTGGTTGGGAGGAAAAACATCAGTGTGCCGTCTGTTTCTGTCCACCTGGTTCCAGAAATTACGGAATCTGGAACATTCTCCTGGTCACTAGAAACCGGCGATATTCCTATATAAAGAGGGTTACAGACAGACAGGGGGGAGTTGGTCAATCAGTTGGTTAGTGTGTGTGAGTGAGGACAGTTCTTGGTGTAAGAAGGCAGTGTTAGTCAGTGACGTGTTAATGTACGAGAAGATTGTGCAACGGAAGACTGTACGTAACTGTGAATGTGTACCGGAGCTTACGTAACCGCGAGTACAAGGAAATTGTAACGGACGAACTGGTGAATTGTAATTGTGTGCATTACGAGTAATTCTGTGTAATTGGCAAGTGTTAAACTGTAAGTCGGTGGAAATAAAGAACATTGTTGAGTGGTGTAATTGGACTTTTCATTTCACGAACCCACAAAGTCACACTGGTGTCAGGAAGCGGGAAAACAACATCACCGAACATTACAACAATGGAGGCAGCATTAGAAAAGATTTTAGCGGAATTGAAACAAATGAAGACGGCCAAGGACAACATCACCGGGAAGATGGAAGAAATGAAGGCCGAACTAATCTCGGAAATGAAGACGGCAAATGAAAACCTCGTTGCAAAAATAGAAGCGGCAAACAACAACCTCATCGCCAAGTTGAAACAAACGAAGACGGCCAACGACAACATCACCGAGAAGATGGAAGAGATGAAGGCCGAGTTAACCACAGAAATGAGAGCAGCGAACGGCAGTCTGGCCACGGAAATGAAGGCGGCGAACGAGGCTCTCGCCGCAAAGTTTGAGGAACGGTTGGCCGGCGAGAGGGATGACGTCACGAACCTGGGCAAGCGGAAGGGTCAAGTAGACGACCGCCTTAATGATTTAGAGGAAAAGGCCGACAACATCGCAAAACCCCTCACCCGCCTGACGGAGGAAAACCGGCCTTATGTGTGGACGGAGGACGCCGAAGACGCTTTCCAGCACCCGAAGGAGACCCTGTGCAGTGCTCCAATTTTGGGTTTCCCGCAACCGGGTGGCGCCTTCATTGTGGACACCGACGCCAGCGACCATTGCATTGGAGGTGTCCTATCGCAGATCCAGGACGGCCATGAGCGCACAAGAGTGGAAGAGAAGGAGCGTGTCGCAGCAGTCCGAGTAGTTGTGGCAGTGCCTGCTGAAGGCTGGGATAGCGCAGGCCTGAGGAGGGAGCAGCTGGCGGACGCAGACCTGGGGCCACTCTTGAGGGAAGTGGAGGCAGGGATGAGACCAACCTGGGAGGACATCGCACCGAGGAGCGCCACCTACAAGTCGTCTGGGCCCAATGGGACTCGTTGAAGACCAGAGTGGGCGTGCTGTTCCGGGTATGGGAGTCACCCGATGGGAAGGCGCAGAGAGGACAGTTGGTACTTCCCCTGAGCAAGGTCCCGGAAGTCTTGGAGGAAGTGCACGCCGGTACTTCAGGAGGACACCTGGGAGCGAACCGAATGATTCACAAACTACGGCAGCGCTACTTCTGGCTCAGACTCCGGGCAGATGCTGGTGGTACACCTGGACCGCCTCGGACGCTACGATGGGGCTGTTCGGGGCGAACAGCTTTGAGGAGGGAGCAGTGTAACGCGAGCGCTGGAACACCCTGTGAACCAGCTGGGAACGGAAGGCAGGGGAGGACCGCGTTAGCCACACCTCCCCCTCGTTTGTCTTGTAGTGGTGACAGGCAGTGGTTGGGAGGAAAAACATCAGTGTGCCGTCTGTTTCTGTCCACCTGGTTCCAGAAATTACGGAATCTGGAACATTCTCCTGGTCACTAGAAACCGGCGATATTCCTATATAAAGAGGGTTACAGACAGACAGGGGGGAGTTGGTCAATCAGTTGGTTAGTTTGTGTGAGTGAGGACAGTTCTTGGTGTAAGAAGGCAGTGTTAGTCAGTGACGTGTTAATGTACGAGAAGATTGTGCAACGGAAGACTGTACGTAACTGTGAATGTGTACCGGAGCTTACGTAACCGCGAGTACAAGGAAATTGTAACGGACGAACTGGTGAATTGTAATTGTGTGCATTACGAGTAATTCTGTGTAATTGGCAAGTGTTAAACTGTAAGTCGGTGGAAATAAAGAACATTGTTGAGTGGTGTAACTGGACTTTTCATTTCACGAACCCACAAAGTCACAATATGCTTGTTTATCGTGGTAGGTGCATTAATTTATTATATTACATTGTTTAAAATTTGAACAAAACAAGAAACATGGGATGAAGTTGGCCGCCATCATATTAGTACCAAAGTAGATCAACAATAACAGTTACAGTTTCTAAGTGCAATGCGTCATTAATTTCAGAATATAACCTTCAGAATAAAAAAAAAACATCTATACAAAGAAACATGTAAAAATAAATTAACATATCTCCTGAGAAAAGAACAGTATCTCTAACGGACGTATCTCTAAAAACTGCATGTGGAATGTATGGGTTTGTAATAATTTGTTTGTAGAAATGAATACCTCTTAAGCTTGCGGGAAAAACCAGCGAGGAAATTAAAACGGAAAGAGACTCTCATTTGTTTTCTGTAAGCGTTTGTTTAGGAAATTATTTATGTAATATTAGTCTATGCATTAGTTCTGGGGAATCAAAATTAATTGTTTAACTACTAAAGATGCATACAAGAACATTAAGAATTTTGTAACACCGAAAAAGTAGATAGTTTAACTAAAATTTACGTAGCAAGTATTCACGTTAATAATGTAAACATTATAATTTTATGACACTAATAAATAGTTCTTTCACTTATGTAACTAATTGTGTGCTTGTTTTGTTGCCGGTCCTGAACTATTGCTTAAGTGGTCAGTAATGCGCACAATAAACAGCATAATACGAGCATAATAACAGCATAATCTCGTATATGATATACCTAATATAACTAAGTTTAACCTCCGGAGATTTTAGAAATATACAGATGAATACAGCGGAATGGAAACATTGGACACATTCCTTTTATGGAAAGAAATAAAGTTCCCTATCTTTAATGCCCATTAACTCCAGATCAGAATGATATCTCATTAATTATAAAAGCGATTAAATCAAAGAGAGAATTGAAGTGAAGGAAATGAAGGGAGAGGGTTGGAAGAAATTCTTTAAGCATTGTAGAATCTTATATTCATACACATTTAGAAGACATAAAAAGCTATAAATGCTACATAAATTAAAGTGCCGTTCATTTACATTAGAGGACTCCAAAATGAACGAGGGGATCTTGTATTTTTCACACTGAAACTCTGGAAAATCTTCAACGCTTTGTGTTCACTGGGTATTTATATTATTATATTACATCAGTCACAATTAATTATATGACAGCTCTTTTAAGCAATTTTCATTTATTTGATCTAATTAAAACCATTTTCCTCTGACATTATTGAATTAACAGATAAAGCTCTCTGTAACAATTTAATACATAAATTCTTAAATTTTATCTCAAAAGCAAAACTAAACCAGAAGGCTATTGTGTTGCTGATGCTGTTAGGATAAAACTGGCAGGGTTTGGAATCTATAAGTATTTTAAGTGAATATTGTGTATTGAAAGGTCATTACTTTGGTTTATTACGTTGTATATTTTAGGTTTCTCCCAATACAAAGTGCCTCAGTTTAAACTTTATTCTTTGTTTCTTTCAAAATTCTTTTTTAAACCTTTTATTTTCGTATTATGTTTCAATGAGGACGTTTAGTAGCATAAACAAAATATTCATTAATGTTAACTTTAGTAATTGTATTTATGCTATTACATCTATTTTTCCTTCCGAGGAAGAAAATTTAAGTTTGTTGAAATGAATATTCGACGGACTATAAACCTATAGAAAAGTAAAAATAAAGCGACCACATTGATAAATAACTGACAATAATGGCGTAAGTAGAACAATTAAAGTATAGGCTACAGTGCATGGACCTAGTGATCACAACTCCAAAACTACAATGGGTGTATATTCTGCAGGGAAAAATAATGACCTGTATTGAGATCATTTGATCAGTTCTGTGAAGACGTGCCAAGCAACGCTTACACTTTAATGATGATCACGATAATGAAATAATCACTGTAATTCCTAAATTGTATTTTTAATGAAGAAACGAATAAAGGCCATGTACAACATTAATACAGTTACCGCTATTTATTACCGATGTACAGGTTGCAACATAGAGTGTAAAGCACAATGCCAATGCCAATGGTATGCTTTATGACCTCTCTTCTTCTCAATCCGCCCAGTACTTCTGCAGTGTATGAGTAGTGTGTTGTGTCGGAGAAGTTGCATAACGGAGAGGCGTTCATTTCGTACTCGACGTGCTGTACGGTGTGACCTAACAGCACATTTATCGCATTGCATTGTGTAGTACATATCGATAATCTGTGCATATTGCAAACAAGGCACTTGTTATACTTCAAAGCGTAAGATAACAAGAATTTTTCAAAACAGTTTTGTCGGAAGCTTAAATAAATTTAACCTTAACAATGTTAACATGATATTTGAAATGAATACTAAATATTCGCGACACCTATGATTTGGCTTTATGGTAAGGCTTTATAAACATCTGGGATGAAAGAATGTCGCATTTTTGACGTCTGTAAGTTACTTAATGTTGAGTACTGAAGAAAGAATGGGCTAATAAGTAGTGCAGCAAATTATATTAGAATTTGTTTTATTAATAAAAAGTGTCAATTTTTTAAATGCATTTGTTCTATAACCTCTTTTCTATACGCTCAGGAATATCTCCTGTTTAACTGAAAATTTAGAAAGCACATTTTATTCGTAATGTGTATGCATAAATAATATGCCATTTTATTTAGAGAAGGTGAACCACTCTTGAGAAGCTTCAAGCTTCAACGTAATTGCCTGAATCATTAATTGGATATAACTGTGTTCCCATTCCCTATTTTGGTATCATAAGATCGTATTCCTCTTTATTCGTGCGAAGTTTATGGAGGAAACAATCTTTCATACAACAATACTTATAAAATATCTTAAATAGTTAGTGACAATTATTGTGGTCCATTACACGCTTTATAACCCCATCTCCCATTTCTGATTTTTTTTTTGTTCTTTTTAACAACTAAAGGTTTCTTAACCTCTATGTATAAACTTTCTTAACTTTTCTTAAAGCATTAATTTGCTTGTATGCCATTTTATTTGAAATTCATTTTTATATTTCTTTGTATAATGTATTTTAAAACGTGAATGTAAGGGGGAACATCCTTTCCAAATTTGATTAAATGATCTGGGAAATCTTCAATTCTTTATTAACTTGTTAATTTATTTGATTTATCAATATGCTTTTGTAACACCAAAGGAAGGGCAGGCTAATGTCCCTTCCTTTAAAACCGCTGTCAATACAAACTGTTCTCAATACAAAGAAACGTGGATTACATCGCCACTCGCACACACTTACATATAAAGTCCACGTACCCTCAGTACGTTTTATTAACATTTATATAACGTTAAATCCTAATTTTCACAGTTAAAATCGTATGTTTTCAGTTCGGGCAGTATGCCAAGTAAGTCGTTTTTTGGAAGAAATAGCTTGCGATAGAGTATCATTAAAAAATGTAGTATTTCGATTGTCTATGTTTCTCCGATACAACGGTTCATGCCTGTTTACAGATGGTCTAATGACAAAACAATTTTTATTCTGGGTTTCACCTTCATTTAATTACGATTTAACTTCCTGGAGGACAATTCTGCTAATGTAAAATTACCTTTAAAGCTGATTGAAAGCATGACTGACAAATCTTCCTCAGGAATGTGACCATATAGTCAGTTTAATGTTGCAGCGGGAGCTACCTGTATATTTATAATATTGGACGCGCGATAGAAATTTGTTGACACTTTGTTTAATGCTTCTCTAATTATTCTGGTATAACTATAAAGTTCGCTTAGTAAATTAAGTTATTCATCTTTAGAAAAAGTACATCTATTTTTGACACAATAATGAAACACCATTGTTGGGGGTGAGGAGGGTATTTCTTTCACACAGACAATCCTAACCTATTGAAATATAACATTTGTATTACAAATCACAATCTGTAGCACAAGGAAATTATTTTCTTAATTTAACATACTGAATAAAGTTTATTAATGAGTATGGGAGATTAGATTTTCTAGTAACTGTTTACTGTTTTTGGAATATTAATACAATATATAAAATGTCTAGTTACTCTTAATTTAGGTACATTTTTTACAATTTTAGCAAATATTAGTTACAAGCGTTTAGAAGTCAAGGTGTACTAAACAATTTAGAACCATTTCGATATCTTTAGTACCTCAAAAATGACAATGTTCGTCGTGATATGACTACACGTTATTGTGCTAATAGGCGGCGTGCTTATAATTAGGTTCAAAAGGTTTCGGGTTCGTATCTCGGTTACGACTAGTTACCGCATACGTTTTATTGTTTCAAGGAAATTCTCTTATAACGTAAAGATAAATATTATCTAATTCTTTGGTCCCAGCTCATTTGATCACATTTTATAAATTGTTCCCTTACTGTTTTGCCTACATATCAAAACGTTTTTATGGAATAAAGAAGACCACAAATATTGTATCGCAAGTTGAAGTGCAATCGGAATAAAATTTCCCACTTCTAGGAAAAATCTCGAGTTTAAATTATTTTTTCAAATTTACGACCTCCAACGTTATGTCATATCGGACGATGAAACAAAGGACAGATGGACCCAGGGTACATGGAGCTTAGAGTTCCCCGCATTTGTTAAGGAAAACCATCGAAAAAATCTTAACCAGACAACTCACTCTGATCTAGATTCCAACTCGGAACCTCTTCTACGTGAGGCAGACACCCATGTTTGTTTGGTCGCTATGTTACCAAAATACTTGCATTTGTGAAGTACAGTAGGTATCTCTTTTTATGACGAGAACATACAACATATAAACCATAAAATATAAATAAATATGAGTTAAGGTTTGCTAGTGGACAATCCGGATGTGTAATATTCAATGATCTCTGTTTGAAAAAGTGTACGATTAAAATACCCGTAACCCGACCACTCCCGTGTAAAATGTAACAGAAAGTTCTTTAATCAATATCTTCTCATACACGGCGCATGGTTGCAAGAACATGTTCGCATTTTATCCCTCACCCAGAGGGAAATTTGATCTTCTTGCGGCCAACGCTTGAAGCTAGAAGTCGCCACAGAGTTTCAGAAACTCACCAGCGAAGTGGGAGAAATTATGAACTTTGTTCATCGTTAATTTTCGCTTTAGCAGACGACAGCCGGTCGTTTAGTAAACATGTTTGTTTTAGTAACTGCAGACTGATGCTGTACATCTTGTCTGCCGTGTTCCCCTACTTATCCTGTGGCTTAAGTTTACAACTGCAGCAAGATATTATGCACTCATCTCTCTCCTCCTTATGTCAGCGTTAGGAACCAAATTATCAGAATATAGAACGGGATTGAGGCTTTCTTCACGATGTGTAATTGCAAAATGTATACTTATTGTAATTTACACATGCGATCCAATAATTTATTTCAAAATGTCTCAAGATTAGTTGATAAAATAGTAGTGGATATCTTTGAAAATGTTATCTTTCTCAAATGTGTAGAGTTTAATGCCCGCTGTTACTACATACGGCACCGCAGGCGGTGACACTGATGATAAATGAGATGAATATGGAGCACCGGTGGAATGAGATGGAGGGGGAAACCGGAGATCCCGGATAAAAACCCGCCCCAGCGCCGTGTTTTCCACCACAAATCTCACTTTGCAGTAGCCTGGGATCGAATCCGGGCCACCTTGTTGAGAGCCAAGCAGTCTAACCACTGAGCCACGGCGCGGCCTGTTGTCTTTCTGAATTTGTATTTGGTACCTTTGATGAGGCGATGAATGAAACAGAAGATCAAAATATTGTGGGTGAAAAATTGATGGAAATTTTATACGTTTTGGTGATCAGGGGGAAAGTAGGATATAAATAATATTTTAACTGAAGATGATATTTGGTATTTTTTTGTTTTGTAATTTACGTCCTCCAACTTGAGTCATATCGGACGGTGAATGAATTGGGTGAAATGATGCTCAAATGAGTCCAGGGTCCATGGAACTTAGAGTTACCCGACATTTATCTTGAAGGATAAGGGAAAACCGTGTAAAAACCTTATCCAGGTAACACCCTGACCGAGATTCGAACTCGGGAGCTCTTGAACGTAAGGCAGACACGCTACCATCTACGCTACCGAGGCGGGCTGATAGTTGGTATGCTAACATAGAACGAAACAGAGTAATAAACTGTTGAAATATTTTAAACAATGTTGAACATTACTTTTATAAGCATGGAAACTATTAGATGAATTGTCTAAAAAATTTTAAAAAATATTTTGTTTCTGTGGCGGCCATAAGGTACTTCCCCTAGTTGGTAGTATAAGTGCTGTAGTAAGTGTAGATATTGCTGGAGTTAAACGTGTTTCCAAAACCTAGCACTAGAAATTTAACTGAAGTATTACATATGTTAACCTTTGAAGAGTTAAAAAGTTTATAGTTCCAAATAACAGTTTTCGTAGTAATAAGAAGAAGCTTTAAATTCCATGAGTCACTGTAATTAAGATTGGCAAATCCCATTGCCGCTACTTTCATGAACAGTGTCCTTTTTCTTTCCTTCTCTTTTTAATTTTTGTTTGTTCATAGAGCTTAGAGCTATCCGAAATTCAACTTTCATGATAAGGGAAAATCCTGAGAAAAATCTTATACATGTAACTCACCGTGAGATTCGAACTCCGGATCTCTTGAACACGAGGCAGATACGCTACCACCTGCGCTACATGGGCGGACGTACACGTGCATGTTAACCCGAGTACGGCCTTTAGGTGCTACAGCCTTCCGATAATCGATTCGGTAAATCCGAATCATAAAAATTTTTAGGCTGAAAAACTACAAGACACAAGAGGTACGTATGATTTTAGAAATTATTTTCCTTTTATTAACGAAAGTTAAAAGCTGCTTCATGGCTATTACACCTAAATTTCTAGATTATACTTTGTCAAACTTAGCTATTTTTTTCGGAACTTAAACACAACTTTTTATTCTGTGATAAGCTGATACAATCTATAAATTTGTTTCTCTCTAATTTTCAGAAGTGACTATTTGCGGTTAGTGTTTAACTCTGGACGTATTCTTTTGTAACTACGCGAAACTTGAGCTATTGACTTCCTTGTTAGCCAGAATGCTTTACTGTCTTATCTACCCTGACTGATAACATTGACTTTACCTCAACGCTAAATTACCTGGATAATTACTTATTTTTCCGACAAAACTTATTGCAAACATCTGTCTACATATGATTATTTGTATAATTTGTACCTTTGTCAGTCAATTATTACAGCATGACGTTCAATTTCCTGTAAGCTAAATGGAGCAGCTGCATTAGTTAAATTTTAATCCTAATTTGTGTACGTACGTACCAGAATTGCAACATTTAATTAGGTATAGAGGTACACTGAACATGGATTTTACAGGAAGGGCTTTCTGGAGATACGTTGCCTTTTGCGGTTGCTATTTCTGAACAAAATTTGATAAGCACCTCCCCTGAAAATGACAAACACTTGTCTTTGTCCGTCCGGGTGCCTCAGCTGGTTAGGCGCTGACCTGTTTATCCCAAGGTCGCTGGTTCAAACCCAGTCTAGACCGATGGTATTTAAGCGTGCTTAGATAAAAGTCATTTGGATAGATTCACTGAATGGAATGTAAAGGACTCCTACGACAAGAATTTTCTGGACATCAAGGCGCTGACCCTGACAGTAATTAACCTCGTAAAACAACTTCATTTTTACTTATTAGCTTGATTCATCTTCTTAAAGTATAATTCTCTTCTTTTTGTATCTTTCCTCTGAGCTTTTTATCAAAGTACTTTAATACCCGATATTAAATTAGGCTGTTCATTTTGATGTAGATTAAGGAGCAGGACTTTTGCTGACACGTACCAATACTTTCTTGCTTATAGTTATTTCTTCGAAGCGCTGTCAGGTATGATCTTCATTCTATCTTGAGCTGAGGATACTGCTACCTGCAACTGTTTGTATGCTTTCTTATATATCCGTTCTATGTCTGATGAATACTGGTAGGAAATTCTGGAACATGAACTAATGCCCTCTGTTGAGAGAAATTGGAGCTCTCTTGTAATGTCTGATAAAAGCTGGTAGAAGACACGTCGCGACTGGATATTGAAGATCTGAATATCGGATCTTCGGTCTCAAGCCAGATCAGGGCTAAGCCCTCTACTGGCAGTGGAGTCCAGAGGTCCAGAGGTAGTCCTGGTCGGGTGGGGCAATTTTTCTTTTTCCCCGTCCTGGTGTCTTTTGCCGCAGTACCTAGCCGCTTTGCGGCTTAACCTGCGAAGTGAGTCAAGTTTGGTTACATTTTGTTCTGCTGGCGGTAGGTTTTTGTTTGACATTTGATGTTAACTGGTTGCCCTTGAGTGTTCTCTGAAGGCAACAGCTAGGCGAGTTTGTTACTTTCTCCCGTTGGGGGAGGATCTGTTTTAGAGCTTTTGCCCCGTTTTGAGTACGGGTGGCCTGACGCTTGAGCCATCAGGCGTTATGTGAGTTTGTATACGTTTGGGGTTTCCCTTGGGTTAACCAAGGGGCCCCAAGACGTCTCTAGGGAGTTTGTATGATGGCAGGCGTCTTTGCTCCCTCTGGTCATACCTGCCCAGTGAGTTCACCAAAGGGTTGCAATGGGTTTGAATTTTGTCGTACATTGAACGAGCCCTCTCTCGAATGACGTCGACAATGTACGGGATGTTCGAATGTTCATGAACGATATGGGCAGGAAATCTCCAGTCAGTATCGTAGGTGACCCGTAGCGCCCTGTTCTGCAGCGTCTGGAGTCTGACGAAAGTGGTATTCGCCTCTGTTCCCCAGATCTCACAGCCGTACAAGATCATGGGCGGGATGAACTCCCGATACAGCTGGAGTTTGAGACGGAGTGGCATGGTTGAACGGAATATGGGATATAGGTTCCTGAGCGCGACGTGCCCAAGCTGGACCTTGCCTTTGACGTGCGGAGCGTAAGTTAATTTGTGGTCCAGCGTCACTCCGAGATACTTCGCCGTTTGAACCCATGGGATTCCACGACGCCGCAAAACGAAGTTCTGCTGCAACCGATTGGCTCTCGTTTTCGCCAGGAGAATCGCAGAGCTCTTCTCCGGTTTAATTGCCATTCGCCATTTTGCGCTCCATTCGCCAATGGCCCAGAGCTGGGTTTGGATCTGCCGAAAACTATACCTTGGGTTTCTGTTGACTGCGAAGATCATAAGATCGTCCGCGTATTGACAGGTGTGGGTATTGTGGTGCGTGGGTATGTCAGCCATGTAAGCTGCAAAGAGTGCCGGCGACAGCACGCTGCCTTGCGGCACTCCAGCGCAAATGGGCCGCTCGGTAGACAGCTTCCCCTCCATCTTTACTCGGAAGCTTCGGTTTCCGAGGAAACCGGCCACCAAGGAAATGTATGGACGGGGAATTTCATGCTCCAGGAGTTTGTAAATAAGTCCTTCGTGCCAGGTAGTGGCGAATGCCTTCTCCACGTCCAGCAACACTGCTACCGTTTTAGATCGTTCCTGGAATCACAGGGGGGCCTTCTCGGCAACCCGCAGTAGTTGCTGTGTCGTGGAGTGGCCAGAACGGAAGCCAAACTGATGTTCCGGGATTAAGCCCCTTTCCTCTAGGTGAGGATGGTCAGCATGGTAATCGTCCATTGGCTCTACCCTGGGTTGGAATTGAGCCTCCAGATAATCTGCTAGCGCATCTGCCTTTTCTTTCGACTCGCAGACGAGTCGACCTCTAGGGCTATGTAGGGGGTGCTGGTGTACGGTTTTGTCTTTCCGCAGGCTACGGACTATTCGCCACGGTTTTCTCTCCTGGAGATTGGTGTGCCTTAGCAGTTTTTCCCAGGCCTCTTGGCGGTGTGTTCTTAGGAGCCGTCTTACCATGGACTTGAACCTCTGGTGTACTTCTCCTATCCTGGGATGGCGAAATCTCTACCACAGCTTTCTCACAGCATTTTTAGCCCTGATTAGCTGCTTAATGGGTCCCGGAATATCGGTGGGGTTTGGTGCGTCTATTGGGATGTCGTGTGTGTGAGCACGGACCGCATTGAGGATAGATGTGGAGAACTCCTTGGCTGCCGCCTCGAGTGACTCCACGGAGTCGATCCGGGGACTGGCTTCCACGGAGTTTTGGATGGTAGTGATAGCGACATCCCAGTCGACTTCGTCCACCCAGTCTACCGTTGCCAGAGCTGCGACGGTAACGTCTGAATCGATCACAACTGGGTTGTGATCCAAATCCAGAGCGTTTACCTCTGTGAGATCCAGATGAAATGGTATGATTTTAGTGATAGCGAAATCTATGACGTCCGCTCTGCCTCGAGGCGGAAAGTGCGTTAGACCCCGCGGGCCATGCGCATGAAGGGTGGGGTTTCCGCAGATGAAGCGGTAGATGTTCCTTCCCCTTTCATTCTGGATGCGGCTGTTCCATCCTGGGTGTTTGGCGTTGAAGTCGCCGGCTATACACACTCTGTGATCAAGGTTGAGGAGAGCCCGGTAATCCGCTTCATGGAAGGGATGATTGGGCGGGTCGTACACCGCCACAAGCACCAGGTCAGAACCGCCTAAGGAGAGCCTTATGGCGGTCGCCTCCAAGTGTTGTAGCGGAGGAAGTGTGATACGAGTATGGGTGATATGGTTTTTGATAAGGATGGCTGTACCACCGCCCCGCCGACCGGCTCGATCGGATCGGTGGACGGTGTAACTTGGCAGATTAAACTGTACACCAGCATGCAGGTGCGTTTCGCATAGCATGAGAACGTCAATTCCTTGGTCATTTACAAATTCCAAGATGCCCGGTTTCTGTTCCCGGACTCCATTTGCGTTCCAGAACGCGGCTCTCAATGAACGTTGAGTTCTCCTCATCGCCATTTATGAGCTGGAGTCAGGGAAGAGAAGCCGTGCAGTCTGTTGCATTATGCTGTGCTTTTGCATAGCAGGTATTCTGGGGTTTGTCAATTGCTCCCTGCAGTGCCTTAGGATTGGGAGGGAGCGTTGTATTAGTTCGGCAAACCAGGCAGAAAGCTCTTGGAATTCCGCCAGGTCTTCGTTGGATATGCCAGTGTCCCACACTGGCATTGGATCTGATGTGGTGAGGCTTTGTTCCTCACTTATTGTTGTTGCAGCCACAGGGCTGGAGCTGGTGCAGGAGGGGGAGCAGTGGCGGCAGTACCGCTCTGTCTCCCCGTGGAGGTTGGGGCAGGCTGCCCGGCAGTTGGTGCCGCAGTTGCCGGCGGGCTTTGCCGCCGGGTTGCGGTGGCCTTCTTCTGTCGAGGAGGCCGCTGTGGTAATGCTGCAGATGCAGCCGGTGCTTGGATGGCGGCTTCCCTGGAGCCTACCGCCTGGTTTGCTGCCGGAGTCTGCCCCGCCCCGGCCTGCTGGAGCATCTGCTCGTGCCTCCGCAGTGCCTGGGCAAAACTGACTCCAGGCCGAACTTGCGCTGGCTTCCTGTTGGAGGTCCTGCCCTGTCTGGCCTGCACTATACGCAGTCTTGCCGGACAACCGCCGTAGATGCCTATATGGGCCTCTCGGCAGTTGGCGCACTTCTTGTCCTCACGTGGGTTCGGGCATTCCTTCACATGGTGGTCCCCGGCACAGCGAATGCACGCTGTCCGTCGCTCGCATGCATGGCTAGAATGGTGGAAGCCCAAGCACCTGAAGCACTGGGCTGGCCCCTCTCTGCCATGGTACGGCTCCACCTTTATTCTGGTGTTATAAAGGTGGGACACCTCATCGATCTTAGGGAGACCTTCTCCCTGCTTCTCCACTACCACGAGGAATAGTGGCATGGGGGCCCTTACAGGCTCCTTGCCCTCCTCGGGGATTGATTTGGTCAGCTGGACCATGGTACGCGGCACAATGCCGTGTTCTTCCGCCAGGCCCGCCTTGATGTCCTCTGGGTCGGTGTCCGAGTCAAGACCCCGGATAACTCTGCGCGCCAGGTTAGTCGCTGCAGCGAGAACGTATGGAACTCAATCCCCGTTCCGCGCAACACCTCCCTGGTGGCTTCATTGTCCTCTGGGGTCGTTGTCTTGATGACCACCGGGTTTGGGAATCTGGTGGCCTGGAAGTCCGCCTGTAGCCTCGCCCTCAATTCCCTCATCACCTTAATGTGGTTGGGAAAGGGGTCGGACACAATTGGCGGGATTCTGGCCGCCTTTTGTGTGCGGATGCTCCTGGGATCCGCAGGCGCTGCAGGGGTGCTGGGGGCAGCACCATTCGGTTTCGAACCGGAGGGCCTTTTACGCCTTCCCTGCACTGTAGTAAACCCTTCGGCATCCGTATCGCTCTCAGGTAGAGGAAGGGAGATACCCTGTAGAGGGGTGGCTGGAGATGGTTTTTTCCCTGGCATGGTGACCGGGGAGATGGGAACAACAGTTCCCTGGTTTAGAAGGCGAGAGGCCTTCTTCTGCAGTTTATTTTTCTGCAGTTGGGCCCTAGCTTTTGCCTTCACGAGGTTCACTCGCGGGCCAGTTGAGGAATGGGAAGGTTGGCTATGTGCTTGACTCGCTTCGTCAGGTCTTATCTGGTGGCTGGTACTCGGCATTTTGGTAGGTTGTGTATTTGCAGGTGCCATCCGGCTCCCCACAGAGGATCGGACGCCTTTCGACGCGCCAGGTGGGGCGGACCCCGGGTCCCAACCTAAGTCTGGACCCTTGGCTGCGACCTTGTGGGCCTGCAGTGTCGTGGTCAGTCTGTCGATCTGTCCCGAGTACTTGCTGACTCTGGTTCTGGCTGTTTCGTCCTTTGCTGGCGGAGTAGCTCTACGAGCTAACTCTAGAAGATGCGCCAGAAGAGGGTTGGCTGGGCTGCTGCTGGTGCTGCTGTTTGCCAGTGCAGGAGAAGGCACTGCTGGCCGGATGAATACAGGCGCTGCTGCGCCTGCAGATGAAGGCTTCGCTGCGCAGGCTATGCTGCGCAGGGAGAAGAAGGCACTGCTTCGCCGGGCTGCTGCTTTCCTGCTGGGCCCAGTCGAGCACACGCGTTGTACAGTCCACGTGTGTGACTGGCCTACGGTGCGGATGAGTCGAAGAGACACGTGTTGTACAGTCCAAAGGCCTGCAATCGACTCCCGATCAGGAATGACACCGAGTCCCTCGAGTCGACCCCGAGACGGCAGTGGAGTGTTTGTAAGGAAGGATAATATACTAGTCGGCCAAGATAGGAATGCACTTGGAGGGCAGCACTCTTTCTGTTTACTACTTGAAACTTGGGGAACTGCGCGGAGCGAGCGGAAGCGAGGGGAAGGCGATACTGGCAGTGTACAGTCGCACAATTGAAATAGTACTTACCTGGTGATGTCTTCACGTTAATTCTCGGAAGTAGCACGTTCGGGAATGTTTGTGTCAGATCCTTTATCTGCTGCATCCGTGTCACTATTCTCTTCATCAGCTGTATCACTATCACTGCGTTCTTTTCCTTCAATATCCATATCCATATTCTTAAATCAGGCATTTTACTTTTTACATTTTTTACATTTAAAGGAATTTTTAAGTCATTGGGTTAAATTTAAGATTATAAAGATTTTTTTATTAAAGTGTATTTTTAAGTTAAAACTTTCGCTGCTCTCTAGACCCACGTTTATTATTATATCTTCAATTGCTTCCTCCAATATCCCATCTCGGCGCTTAAAATCTTCCTGAATTCTTTTCAAGTGTTTGCATGCTTCTATCCAATCATTTTGTGTAATTTGAGCTATGCAGCTTGTTGCCATAGCTTTCAGATTACTAAAAGTAATCGATGATACGTTATTTGCTGCAATAATTTGTTTAATTAAATTCCAGATAAGCTCAATAGGGTTAAGGTCACAGTGGTATGGAGGAAGGCCTAAGACTGTAAAACCTCTTTGTTCCATTATTCTATCAGGCCAATAAACAGGTTTACCTTTATTGATTTTCACTATCTCTAGAAGTTCACTTTCTGTCAGTTGTTAGGGGATTTATTTTCCTGTACGGTATGGTAGGGTGCATTATCGACCACAACAATGCTTCAGGTGGAATATTTGGTATTCATTTCTCTTCTACACACTTTTTATAGTTTTGACTATTCATTTCATCATGGTAATCTGCCGATTTGGATTTTGAATCGTAAATCAATTCAGCTCCCTCAATAAATCCCATGGATCCCCCTGCACGTACAACAATTGCTCTTTGACCAAAAAACACCTGGTACTTCCTCATGTTGCCAGCACTTCTTGACGGTATAGTGAATATGAAGCCAAGTCTCGTCTGTATAAACTACTGGTTTACGTGGTCCTTTTTCATTTAAACTAATAGCTCTTAAGTACTCTGCACGTTTTGCAACAATTTATGGTTTCTCCATTAGCACAGATCGTTTGTTTTTGCATTTCTTAAACTGAAATCCCATTTCCCTTAATATTTTCCTAAATGTTTCTTTGCCACCCTGAAAGTTTATTTCTTCTTTAGCGAAATTCAGTAGTTTTCTCAAAGTAGGAATTTCCTTTTTCTGTTCATAATACTCCAAAAATTTCCTGCGCACAACGCACTTATCAAAATCAGCAGGAGATATGATTTTGCGTGATTTTCGATTTTAACCCGGAGTTGTAACCTTAACCCCAGTCGCTAAACATTTTCGAAATCCCTTATTATGTTCATGATGGTTCTCCTGTACTTTCCCACTATTCTTGCTGCCCTAAGTGCTGCTTTTTCAAGGGGTACGAGTAACTTTTTCTCCTGTTTTTCTTGTCCACAGAACTGTATAACCTGATATATGATATGTTTTTCATCAGAATGGGATACTTTTCTTGCTGTTTTTAACTTTGTAGGTGTCTCCATGATTAAACTCTTTACCAGCACAAGCCACTTTTATTACGAGCACTGCAACTGCCACTACACTAAACTGCACAGAAGTAGGTTCGAGGAAGCACCGTGTTGAACTGCACTACTTTTGCACGTCACACTGGAAGCGTCTCGGTATTGTTGATGTTTGCATTATCGGAACTCTACCTGCGGTACTTCGCCCACTTGTGACGTATCTGTTTTGTAACTCTTCTCGCCGAGTGCATTCATATCGTGACCGACTAGTACGGCAGAAGAAACTGATAGAAAGTTCTGAAACTTGAAGAAATGCCCTCTGTTGAAAACAGGTGGAACCATTAGCATCTTTAGATTTTAAGCATTGCATCAACACGCCATTTAATGGAAGTTCAAAGTCAATTGTTTTATGTCGATTAGTATGAATTAATAATTTTTCCCAGATATTTAAATGTGAGTCAACTTGGAGACGTTTTAGTAATTTACATGCCAGCAAAAGTCCTGCTCCTAAATCTACATCAATATGAGAACAGCACTGTAAGTAATCGTCAACTGTATTAAGTATTCTCAGACATAATACATATATCTAACTAAATAGTACATATATCTTATACAGATATTAATACAGTACGCGCAAGATAAGTTAGTTAGTTAGTTAGTTAGTTACTAACACTCCCCACATGGCAACCTTGGCCTTCGGGGTAACCTCACCCCACCAAGTGATGACCGGACCCATTTCTCAGGTGGAGGCACCCAGAGGGCGGTGTCCATTACCTCCGATGATAGTGTGATAGTGAAGATGGCGGTGAGGTGAGAGGACCTACAGTTTTTACCGTGGACTCCGAACCACGTTGGGCATAGGGGATACTTCACGTGTGCTAGACAGAGGTGAAGGCGTGGATAGGGCCGACTTAAAATCGCCAACCCCAGAGCCGGGAATCGAACTCGGGACCCTTAGAACGGGAGCCGCGAACGAAACCACCGCGCTACCCCGGCGCCCTGCGCGCAAGATAAGTTGAGCGCTGGATTTACGGTGTGGTGCGGGCAGAGGAGAAGAAGCGAGAGCTTTTGTTTCTGCAGTGTGGTCAACCTTGAAAAGCACAGTTAAGAAAAATAGCGTGTAAGATAAGCGAAGATATCATAAGTAACCTTGCATCCTCTGAAAACATTCCTTAGCTTTGCACACGCCAGCTCAATTGCATTCAGATCACAGTTATACGGAGGTAGTCGAATAATAATGTGTCCCCTTTCGAGAGCCATAACACCCACAAAAGTTCATTCAAATATAAATCATTTTCAAGTAAATGCTGATGTACATTACCACCACACTCGTAACAAGGATAAACTGGCAATTCGAGCGCACCAAACGAGCCTTTATGAAGGAAGCTTTAACTACAAAGGGATAATGTTATATATAATAAACTTCCAAATTCATTTAAACGAGCTGCATCATTAAAACACTTTAAGAATAAGGTTAAGATATTTTTGCATTCACACTGTTTTTATACGGTTAATTAATTTTTAGAACTATAACCATGTAAATGAGCACTGGGAGCATAGTGCATTCACAAACCTGTAATATTAATATTATGACATTTCTTGTAGTAAATTAGTCTATGCAAATACCATATGAAACCATAGAAAAGATGCTTACTGTGTATATTGTATGTAATCAATTTGACTTTATGCATATACTGTATATATACATTTTGACGTGTCTCATAACATGTATATGTTGCCAAGGACGAACTAAAGTTCTAACATACGATTGTTGTAAACTGGTTAGCTAATTGACCTCGAAATTGATCAAAACGAAATATGGCAGACATGATAAAGCTTACCGTATTAACCACTAGATGTCAGCGTATAGCGCATTTCAAATTTCAAAGTTGTCATCTATGTTTACGGAATTAAACGAAACTTACCGAATAAAGACTTGGAATCCGATCGCTCTTCTTATCGCACTATATAGTACTTAGAATATAGAATCTAAATTTCAACAAGTGGATGATTTGAAATCTGCCAAGATGCAATCTGCACATTTATCTACTCTTCTGAGTGCAGAAAATGTAGATTTTAATTGCATGGATCAACGTTCTGTGCAGGAAATGCCTTAAATATTTGAAGTGTGCTAATATGCGTAACCCTGAGTTGTTGCAGCTTTTCTCTGAATGTAACCAACATTTTGTTAGGTGCCAGCTCTACCATAGTAGGTGTGTTGTAAATTTTCTGCTGAAATTTAGAGAAAAACATTTCATACTATCAGTGACGCACTATGCAGAAATCAATATTCTGAAAAGGTAGAATTATTGCTTCGTTATGCAGTCACGAATACACAAATTTGCCGCATACAATTTTTACTCTTCTGGTTTTCTGGAAGAAATTTAGAACTTTAAATATAATTTTTAAACAATTTATCACGAACGGTAAAGATTATTATCATTCTTCGATTAATCTATATCCATAAATTTGTTTACCTTTTCCCTATAAGTCACTTAATATTTATACTTTGTTTCATCCAAAAATTCAGTCGTTAAAATTTTACTGTAAATATATTTTGTTAAAGAGGTTACCTCTAGAAAGACGTGGTATGTATGTATATACGCATGTATGCATGTATATAAGTATGGATGCATGTATGTTTATGTGTCTTTTTCTGTTTGTGTACAGCCTAACTCAAAATATTCTTTTCTTCGATGAAACTTGGTATTCACCTTCGGTGTATTCCAAGAATGCAACACCAAAATTTAAAAAATGAATAAGCCTATACTAAACAAAGGTTTACGAAGAAAACTTTTAGAAAATGGCTGAGTGCCTTTATTAAATTACCTAGGTTTGAGACAAATGACATCATGTACTTTGAGGGTATAGCCTTCCATGACCTATTCATTGGAATGACTTCTGTAAAACTATAAGACTCAAACGAGAGAAGGTCTTACTAAAAAGAAAGTATTCTTTGGACATAACTATTTCGGAATATTTTGGGTATCTGGATCAAGTTTCATACAGATTACTCTTATTCTAATTCAGAATTGCAACAAGAACAAATGCACATTTTAGCATTGAACTCTTTGTCATATGCGGACGTAAGAATGACGTGAAATACTGCCCAAGCGAAAAATTCGTTTTGACATGTGCAGCAGTGAAGGGATCTCATCTCATGGCGAATGGTTAGAATTGATGAGGAGCAAAATATTACATTTTCCGCTTCGTGTTGCAAAGAGTGACATTGTCTCGTCAGTGTCAGTGACGAGATCACTGTGTCATACTGCCTTACGATCAACAAGCAAGTGCATGACCACATTAACAAAAAAAGCTTGCATTTCATCATTGACTTTCGAAAGAATAACTGTTCAATTTTTATTAATCCTTTGACATCTCAAATATAACCGAGCGGTAGTGCGTGATTAAATTCTAGGGGTCATGGGATTGATCCCCGACCGCGCAGTGTGAGAGGATTTTTCGTGGTTGGCGGTTATTTGCTGCTGTGCTTATTCTCAATGCAGTTTCTCCTCTAATAGTTCCATCATTTCATTGTCATCCATTTCAGAGTTGTAGGGTCAGGTGTGATGTTCGACGAGTTGCTCCGCTCCTGCTTGGTCAGGCACGCCGTCTCATCTTTCTTCCCAGAAGCAGCTCACGACAGGATAAGCGAAACATCGGCAAGTACGACCAAAATGACGCGGCCTTCACCAGAAGCTAAGGATCCTTATCAAGACACAGGCCGCACTCCTCGGTAGCGTAGATGGTAGCGTGTCTACCTCACGTCCAAGAGGTCCCGAGTTCGAATCTCGGTTAGGGTGAGTTACCTGGATAAGGTTTTTTTCCGGGGGTTTCCCTTATAATGAAAGAAGGAGAATGTCGAGTAGCTCTAAGCACCATATACCCCGGCATTTCACTCATTGCATTCATCGTCCGATATAACTTAACGTTGGAGGACCTGAATATAAACAAGACAGTCCTTGGAAGCCTGCGCATTGAATGCTAAATATTACTTTTATAAGCATGGAAAACTATATTATTTATGATTAGAGTAAATTTGTTTTTAACTTTTTTCAGATATTTTGTTTCCATGATGGTGATGAGGTATTAGCGTGCTGCTCGAACGGTTGCCATGGATTTATCTTTGGTAATAGATACCTCTCAGATAACGCACTGATTACTCCACGTGGAGTGAACATATATCTGTCATTTGTGATTCCTACGAATTCCATTGGCTGAAGTGATGCGTTCATTGGTGCTTAGCACAGGGCTGGGAAGCGGCAGCAGTTCCCCTCTCACTCTTACAAGAATAATCAGTGCCTTATCTGAGAGGTTTCTGTTAACGAAGATAAAGCCATGGTAATGGTTAGAGCAGCGCGACTATACATCCCCGCGTTGGCGGTCACCTTCATAAAATACGAGAGGTATGCTCAATAATCCGGGGGTTTCTCCGTTGTGTGTCTGCCTAAAACTTTATTTTAACAAAGAGACCTATGTCTAAGCATTATTGGCATCAAGATTCCTGCATTGCCATGACAACTCAGTGTCTAGTGCAACCGGACGGAAACCGGGAGATCCATGGTTCAAATCCCCGTCCAGGGATTTTTCAGTCTGACTCTACCTTTCGGAAGATTTCCACAATACTGATAACCTAATCAGAGGTAAAGTTAGTAAGAGGGGAGAACCATACTTTAAATACAGCTACTATAAATTTTAGGGAAGGACAGTTTATATTAACGATAGTTATTATAATTAATTTTCTCACCACCATAAATCTCTTGCTTTCCGTCTAGCAAATTCTTCATGGCAGACTGTTGCATTCTTATTTTACTTTTTAACGCCTATCCTTTTAATAAAATGTCCAAATGTATGGTATTTGTGTGAACATGACCCGAAAAGAGGTTCTAGTAAAACGAACTATACAATTTGGCTCAACATCTTCATAAAGTTCAGTACCTAGAATTTCAAGAAGATTCCCTTACAAGAAACTATCATAACACTGAATATGTTAAAAACTCTTAGTTTTCTTAAAAGGATTTTATTTCAAATGAATAAATGGATAATTTGAATAAATGAATAAACCTGGACCCAAATCATAGCTGTCAGCACTTACTATATAAGCTCACCGGACAAAAAATTACTCACTCCTGATCATGTTAACATGAATAACGCATAACGCCAGCTCTGAACTTGATAACTTTCTGAATTCGGTTAGGAAGTGAGTCCACAAGGTTTCTTAATTATGGCACATCCAGCTGACACCACTCACGTATGAGTTGTTTACGCAAATCCACCAAAATCTGGGGATACTGATTTCGGCAGTTCACACACTGTTCCAATATATCCTAAAAATTTCGATTGGGCTCAAGTCGGGTGAGTTTGCAGGCCAATCGAGATGTGATAAGGTGCGTGGATGTTCTTGACTGTCCAACACTCTTCTAGCTCGATGAACCCTGCGGTTATCTTGTAATACAGCGGAGGCAAGAGCACAATCATTATGGGGATATCCTCTAACTGGCAATATATGCTCATTCAGAATTTTCAAATAAACATGCTGATTTATCCTATTGGTCACCGAACAGTGGGCCCAATCCATAGTAAGAAAAAATACTTCCGAAACATCACTGACCCACCTCCGGCTTGAACCTGACTCCGTACACAATCCGGATTAAATGCTTCATGTGCCCGTGGTGCATCCAACGACGTGTGTTATTCGAATGGAGGCAAAAACGTGATTTATCGGACGACATGAGTTTCCGCCAGTCACCTACTGTGCACGTTTGATGATATTTAGCCCTCTGAAGTCGTGCAACTTTATGTCTCTGTGAGCAGGGGCCTCCTTCGAGGTGTCCGACTCCAAATATTCATGGAATGTAGGCTTTGGAAGGGATTTGCGTTTAATAACCGTGAAACTATTCTCCGCTCCCTCACAGTCATGAACCTTTTCCGACAAAAATTCCGACGTCGTGTTACGTGACCACGTGTATTGTACCACTGCATGCAGCCCCGTTGGACAGTCCGCTTCGACACTAACAAATCCGAACACTTAACCTACCGTATGGCCATGGGCACATTTCCCCATATTACGTTACACTGAATGCTTGGTACATCACGCCTCATAGCTTGTTAGGACCCTCTGATCACATACTGTCCATTTTAGGTCAAAGTGCCTCCTTCTGAAAACAAAAGTGCTTCGGCTTTTCAAAGCCTTAGCACACTCTTGCACCAACAAACAGTTCCGTAATAAATATACTGTGCCATGAGATATTAACTTAGGAAAGGTATAAAAATGCAAATTTTAAGGTGTTTATCATACGATTCCACTGCTAAGATTAACGGGTGCATACTTATCGACCAAAGATTACAGAATATAATTTCGTTAATGTCGTCTGCTATTGCGCCAAAGTTGAGTGAATCTTGCTTGCTAATTACGTATCAACTATACCTTCATGACAAGGAATGCAACAGCAAAATTCCCCGAGGTGCTGAGTACTGAATAAACAAAGGAAATATGATAAGTAAATTCAGCATAGCAGGGACATTCTAACTCAGCTCGGCTCTAGGAAATGCGATTTCAGTTAGTGTTCGAGCGTGCATTTCCAGGAAAGTGTTCAAACATAATAGTGGGAAACATTTAAAAAGCAGCGAAATTCAAATAATGCTTAATGTGCGTAACTTGCTATTAGAGTAATACCCGACGCTTGCCGTTGTGGATATTACGAAAGAAACAGCCGAGTTTACAGGTGTTACGTAAAAAGTGGAACAGATCACGCAGGTAATATAAACATACTGGTGTCGTAAAAATCCCGAAGAAGATGTGTGCAACAGGGTTGTGGACAAACTTGTCAGTAACTTAGAGGATACTTTTGACTCCAGTATTTCATCAGCTATATCATCTGCGAAGAATTCGGATTTGGGTGTTACACCTTCGCCCGAGTTATGCAATTAAAGTAAGTAAATTATTTATTTCACAGTGCTTTAAAATCGATCGTTCTTTCAGATTGAATTTTCATCTATGAATTTTACGTAAGTCGCATTTTTTGGATTTAAACAATATTCAACAGTAAGTGATATGCAGAAAGCACTTGCGAGAGGAAAAGTCAGCAGCTACTGGCGTGAACTGCGAACTACTTCCCTGCGGATTAATACAAAGAGCTTGTTTAGAGTACGCGGCACTTGGGTTTGGAATGGACAATAGCTACAGTTGACTAGCAGTTAACCACATGGCGTGCCAACAGCACCATCTGTTGAGTCCTAAATATTCATCGTTGATTGGGTGACCAATGTTTCGTCTGGCGAGCTTACATTACAAATAATGTGTTGACATATGTTGACTTTTGTTAGAATAACAGATGAAGCTCACTTCATTTTTATTGTATAGTTAACCAATTCCGAAATGTTTCTCGTTATTAGTTTTTACTTTCTAGTGGTTATACTTTGTCCAAATGATAAATAGGAATTTATTTTGGCTCGTGGTGTAACAGTTACGAGGCGCAACCATGGACCGTTTACATAAATAAAACAAGAGAAGAATTAAATGCCAATAGCAATTCGTCCGAGGCTTAAGTTTTAAGTTATGTTCAGAAACACACAGGTCGACATCACTCAAGTGAACCTTTTTTTCTAAAAATAGTTTTTTATGGATTCAGAAATTATTAAAGCCTGTATTTCTGGTAATTTATGAACATTGAATTTTTGTGCTGGATATAATACTTTTTCCATATACTCTCTATACTACTCGTTTGGAAGACTTTAACCCCTAAGTCCCGCATATGGGCATCCAGATCAAACATCTGTCGTATATAAGAGAAATTCGGAACCCGAGAGAGTATCCGGGATAGAGGATCACCCGATGAGGAAGTAGATTTAATAGCAGTGCAATGGGTGAAAAGAAAAGTGATGAAGATATGGTTAATGGAATGAATGATGGGGTAAATCGGAGAACCGGGTTGCTAATTTGTAACAATTAACACTATGACAGTCACCTCAGCAATTTCTTTTGTATCCTCAGCCTCTACACTCATTCACTGCTCCTCCTTAGTATGAACTTGCTAACAGCATCTGTTCTTTGAGCATTTTAAGTACATTTCTTACAATGTAAATTGACGTTAACACAGTAAAATGGTGTTTTTTTTGCAATTATTTATTTATCTACCTACAACTTCTTTATGTGGTTGTTAATGTAACAAGCCAGTAACTCTGGTAACTATTCAAGGTATTCAATGCACCTAAATAAATCACCTAATGTAAGAAGTAAGGCATAGAATGAAATGAAAATCAGAATATAATCTATCTTCGCTTCGACTTTATTATGCAGTTGAACCAAAAATATATTGCAATTTTTTCATTGCAGTTTCGCAAAGTTCCCACTGCCACCTAGTTGAATTTTACCTGCTACTTCACTGTCATTTCTGACATCGTGACGCAAAGAAATTAGCTCCTCTTCGGATAGTTCATTGCTACGGGATGGAATGAGCGAGAGTTGCAGCAGCAGCACTTACCGTTACCTCACAGAGTTGCATTCTCATTTAGAGAATGCCCTAAATAACCAGTACTTTATATCGCAAGGATAATATCTCACTATTACACTTAGTGTCTGGACGCTCACTTGTGTAACTACTAGGGGTTTCTAGAGAGTTCCAGTGATCTGGAGACGAGAAGAAAGATGTGTATGGAAGAATCCCATAATCTCTCAAGAGCGCTTCTAATGTTTAAGCTGCACCACAGCGCTACTTCTTCCCTTATCTCTTTTATAAAGCCTGTCGGTCGGTCGCTCGCAATGATAATTTAAATCCGACAGCTGCGTTACTGCATTGTGTGTGCGACTATTAACAAATCTGAGATGCTGTGGATCTGGAGCAGTAGTCATAAAAGACCAAACAAGTTCGTTAAATGTTGGAGTTCATTTGCGACATTCGAGACAACCAACTGTTTGCCCAAGGCATTAAAAATGCGTGGATGGAACAACGCAACAACACATGCTCCAAATAGAGAATAAGAGATAACAGGGGTCCGGATTTTAAGTAATTGTATATTCTATTCCTGTATATGTACTCATAAGAAAAGTTAAAATGTCACGAATTACATGATAGAGCCCTTATTACGAAGTTTCAAATTACATATCTGTACATATGTTGAGCTATAATACATATGTGGTACCATAATATATAATTTTACATATTTTAATATTATTGCGAATGTATTATGCATTTTATTATGCTCATTCATTATCGTTACATAGCAAAAACGGGAAGAAATACTGCAACGTTTTATTATTGTGGTTATCCATTGTCGTTACTGTTGCCTCGTTATGATGTTTATCTAGTGACTTGCTTTGTTTCTTCGCCACAAAGTTTCTTCTACACTAAGTGCCAACCTTCGAAATGATGTGCACGTTTTCGATGCGCACTACAATGACTAATTTTAAACGTGTGAGAAAAATAAAGGGAAATCTTCAGAATTTCTAACGTTACATGTAAGTTAATCATGGCACCTCAATCATTGCGTCTTCGTTATCATCAAAACTAAAAAGTCGACAGTGTTTTAATCGCTGATGGTAAAGCAGTCCTCTGCCAAACTTGTAATAACGTATAGGGTGTACGATGAAATCTCAAATTGAACAACATCGTTCAATCTATCGTACATACATATCAGGAACAAACATGGTTTTTCAAAGAGACAGTACTACCTACACAGTTATAGGGGCAGTATACCATCTATAATTGAATTTTACAAACAACTGCATGACATTAGCTCCAGGGAACATACGCTGGAACAAACCTCAGGTACCTAAATTTAAACATTTGTTACAAAAATACTGCAACCGCAACATTCCCGACGAGTCCACTCTCAAGAAGAATTACTTGGATTCTTGTCATGTTGGCATAGTAGAAACAATTATGGCTGACATAAGCAAATCAGCTCTATGGATTGATGAGACGACAGATGCTGCAGGCCGTTTCATTGCTGATGTATTAGGTAAGTTGGACTCTGAAGCTGCATCAAAATACATTTAGTTTATTGTAAACTTATAGAGACAAGAAATAGTTCAACATCGTTACATTTATAAATGATGGACTTAAGAAACTTGGCTAGATGGCGGAAGAGAGCGTACCATTATTGCACACAGATGCACCTCCGTAGGGAAGGGAAATCGCTTACTGCACTTGATCCAAACTTTGTGCATGTTACATTTATGCATTAAAACGAGTGGCAGAACACAGGTAATTTCCCAGAAGTAAATAAACTGATACCAGCAACGAAGAAGCTTATCTTGAAATGCCCTTATTGTGTACAACGCCACAAGCAGCAGCAACCTGAAGCCCGCCTCTGTAGCATGGTGGTAGCGAGTCTGCCTCACGTTCAAGAGGTCCCGAGTTCGAATCTCAGTTAGGGTGAGTTACCTGGGTAAGGTTTTTTCCAGGGTTTTCCTTTATCCTGAAAGACGAATGTCGGGTAACTCTAAGCTCTATGGACCCTGGGCTCATTTAAGCGTCATTTAACCCATTCCATTCATCGTCCGATATGACTTAACGTTGGAGGACGTAAAATTCAAAAAAAAAAAAAAAAAAGCAGCAACCTGACGTACCTGTGGCTCTAGAGCCCGTGATGACCAGATGGGCGACATGGAATTAAGCTGTGATTTTCTACAGGGAGTACTTCGAAGCTGTGAATCAGTGGAGCAGAACTTTTATTCTGATCAAGAAAAATCTTGTGAGAGAATCCTTGTTAGCATTCAGTAGTTATAAAGTGCTCAGTTCAAATTCATACAACGCAAGTCACTTCAGCTGGCTTCCCAACAGTATCAAGAAATTGGAAACTTCAGGTATGCCTCTTCAAGAAGCTGTGGGAATATTGGAAAATGTAGTTCAGAACTTGAGTGTTGTGCCAATTGAAGTGGATAGTGCAGTTTCCACTAAACTGCAATCAATGCTAATTAAAATCCCTGGATACTCAACTTTGTTATTTTTGTCTCACTTATTTAATGGTGAAAATGTAGAACCCCTGATAATATTATTTCTAGCACAATCACTCTGCACCATTGACGTCTTGCGAAGTTGAGCCATCTTTATCAATTTATAAAAGCATACTGTCAGATAGAAGACTGTGTATGACAACACAACATTTGGAAAAGTATACTTTAATTCACTGTGCATACCGTTCTAAGGTTTGGATAACCTTTACTCGGTAGTAAAAGAGAACTGATTAATAATAAACAGAGATTTGAATATCCTACCGGTGAGTTTATGCTTTGTAGTACAGAAATAAAACTTCGGATGTTATACATAATGGCTTCATTACATATTTATTTGTATGTCAACAATTTTGGTTACATATTTATGTTCATATTTCTTAATTTGATATTACATAAGCCCTCCTAATGATTACAAGAGATAGGAACTTTCTTGGAACTTTGATGGAACTTAGCTTCAGTTATATTCGCCATTGAAATGGTCAGGATATTCTGAATATAAATAGAGACAATTATTTGCGCTCGAAAGCTGTATGTATTATCATGGTGATAATTAGTTTTATATAACTGCCACAAATGCTGTATATTATTTCAACCTAAATCTTGTACAGCTTGTTCAAGACAGCTACTGGTTTTCCATGAAGGTAAGCAAACGTTAGTGTATGATTAAGGTAACGATGAACGGTAAACTTCATATTTAAACCATGGTTTAGGCGTCTTTGATTTGACAAAGTTTCTTAAAGAATATATAATTTAAAATTGTTTTGGAAGCATTGTCATCTGTCCCATCTAAATGTATGAAATTGAGATATGTAATTTGTTGCAGCTTCAATTATAGTATTTAAATGATGATTTCTCTGTAATCATTTAACCTATTTTGTGGTCCAGTAAAGAGGCACTTGCATACCTCAATCATTACAGTTTAACAGAAACCATGCTAGGAAAGTTATAAGGTCTTTGAATGGTTTCTAAAATATCAAAGAAATGGCAAAAACCAGAAAATGCATGTTGAAAACAAAGATGGAGGATTTTTATGTGTGAATCATAGCGTTAGATTTTGAATAAAAAATGAAAGAAAATAGGAGAGTACGAAAATGTTTAGTCTAAGCTATATGAGATTATCTGAGTTACAACTTATCACAAGAAATGCTATTCTTAGATTGGGGATGGAAGCAAAGGGTACAAAGATAAGTAGAATTCTGGAACGGATATTAAAATATTACGGACAATTACACAGAATGGAGGAAGAGAGATGTTCCATACGAATAATTGATTGGCAAGCGAAAGAAAGAAGTAAAAGAGAAACTCACTTATTCCGATACGATAATGTGAAAAAAGTTACGGTTAAATTTGTCTTAACAGACGGACATTGCAATAAATCGCTGTGGCTAACAGGATGGACAACCGCTGGAAAGCAACTGCTGGAAGTGGAAAGCTGATTTGAGAAGTAGGAACTTTCATCCTTACTGTTTGTATTGTATTCTTAACTGTTCCGCTGTATGTCCATATCCTGAATATGTATGCTTATATATTGTTTATAAAACGTAATTAATAAGAACTCTAAAAATAAAAAAATTTGTCGAAGAGTGTAAACATTTAATTATAAAGGCTATCAGAACAAATTTATAAGACACGGTATGCGGTACAACCATTCCTCTCCTCAGCACACTTCCTGAGCGCGTGAGCGTCTTAAATGTGGACATTCCTGTATTCCTCAGTACCACATGCATGCCACATTATTCGGTTCAACAGTAAACAGTAACAGGTTTGTCTTCAATCACTGTTCTGAAGCTTTTCGGTGCAAGGTTGCAGGGAAAATTAGTATTCAATGCGTATCCAGATAAAGCGAAAAAGTAATTTAAGTAATGATGACAATGCATCAACAGAAAGCAACAGATTTAAAGGCGTGTTGTGTTATCTATCCGTTGTCTTGTATCGAACTTGATATAGGAATTATCTAAGAATAAAGTTAATAATTTTTTAAAGAAATAGTAGGCAGATAAAATTTAATGACTGTAAAATGTAAGTTCTGAAAGTTAAAACCAATGTATTTAGGAAACATGAGTTACAATTTTTGTCAGATGAGATCGTTAGCAAAACAATTAATGTATTTTGGACGTGTTAGTAAGAAACCTACTAGCTCAAGGTGTTTCTGGAATTCTACGTTCAGAAATGATTACTCGCAGAAATACTCGCAGCTATGTTCTGAAACAGAAGGGATTTCTTAGAATTTAGAAGTCACAGGATAAACATTGTGTTTTACATACGAATATGTAGCTTAAGATTTGGCAACATTAAGTACAGTTTTTGTTGGAGAGATGATTTAGTTGACAAAAGGAACGTATGAAGTACGTAGGCTTTTACGGGCGAATATAGTTGGTAGATAATGATTAAAAATAAAGAAGGGAACGTGTATTTAAAATTCCGTTAGTTTCTTCGTGTCTTACAGAACTTTTTTGTGCGATCGATTGTTAACAATGTGTAGTGTCTAAAGATCGCGTTTGGCTTATGCACATAAATATTAGCGGTTCCCGTAAGTGAACTTTCAGAGTAGCATTTCAGCGACTCACTGCATCTCCTTGTTATTATGAAAACATTTATTTTATCTCCTAATGTAGTGATACTACAGTTGTTAGATGTTACACGTCCAAAGTTACAATTTCCAGAGCAAAAATTGGGAACCTTCGTCAGTTTGAAGTATTCGCCAAGTTCATTCAAATGGCTCATTAGTCAACCTCCATGAGTTCATCAACCAACGTGACTGGTAATGCCTCTTCATATTCCATCCATGCATGCCGTGAGAAGAAGCCTGCAGCGACGGTCCCCTGGCATCGAACCAGGGAACAAGGCAACTTGGACGGAAGCGAGTGGTCCAATCATTCGGGCACATTCACGGTATAAACTTTACAAGAAATAAATATTAGGCATTAGCTTATTAATTAATGGAACTGTTTGCATTTATTTCTCTGTTTTATTTGGTATCGTGCGCTAAAGCTAATTTAATTTATGAGGAAAATGAAAGTGATCGCAAACAACTGTACAGTGCTATGAATTGATAAAAACACGAGCGCTACACAAGTGACATACACTGCTAGGTAGGTGATAACTACAGCCCGGATTTTTAGGTAGAATATTCCTTCATTTTATGTGTTTTATTAGTTTAAAGTAGTTTTCTTTAGGTTTCCTTTATTAATATAGTTTTGTTTAGGTTTTTCTTTATTAAAATAGGTTTTATAGGTAATTAATTGTTCTTTCACACTGGCCGTGTGTAGACTAAAGTATGGAATGATAGAGTCAGACTGACAAATTCAATGCCATAGCCGGGATTTGAACCACAGATCTTCTGGTTGCCGACCAGCCGCTCTAACCCTTCAGCTACTATGGCCAACGTGCCATGACATTAAATTCTCCAAATGGCTCGTGTTTTTCCCGGTAAACCACTTAGGAGTACTCATAAATACATGAGACAACTACCTTAATGGCGACCTACAACGTGTAAGTACTTTAAGGACCGGGCTTTATAGTTAACACTATTAGGTCAATTAATGAAAATTAATTGATCTTTCACACTGGCCGTGTGTAAGCTAAAGTATGGAATGATAGAGTCAGGCTGATAAATTCAATTCGTACAAAATAGAGTTAACTGTTTGCTTTGTAGGTTATTCCTTGGCATTGCAGTAAATTGTTATATGCATACCCAAATGTTCTGGGGTAAAGGATTTCCTATAGAGCAGACTATTGATGCCAGTGTAGCAGGTCAAAACGCACATGGTTTACGTATGTCCACTTTGAAATTCCGATGTACATACCTAGTATAGTGTTACTCTAACCACCCATAACCTGTAGCTCAGAGGAATAGATGGGCAAAGGTCATGGAGAAGAGTATTCATACAATAAGTGTTTAAGTAGAAAAACTTAATTTGTTAGAGCTAAAGTTAACATACCGGGAGGTTATGTGGTGAACTAACAGTATAGCATTTCCTTATGAATCTATAAATATAAACGCATTACCTAATTTACTCCTCTTCAAAACGTAAATAAAACCTTTGTACCAGCTGGTTTTTCCACAAGTATAAAAGTATCCATGCGCTCAAAGAAAATGACTGCTTAAATCAATACAATAACAAAATTATTACTTTGTGGACATTTCTCTTCCCCGTATTGAGTGAGTGAGTGTGTGGGGTTTTAGGGCCCGTAGACAGCAAGGTTATTTGGGCCCGTCCACGTATTGATTCCATTAACTATTTGGCATGGAATGAACCAGTTATTTTAAAGACTTTTAGGTAAATTTTTGCCATTCTTGCTAAAGACATTGTTTCAGAGCCACCTTATCCCATATGCCATGCTGTCGGGCCATTCTTTCAAGGGTATCCAAAGGATGTTCAATTGGATTAAGGTCTGCACCCTGTACAGAACCCCTTGAAAACGTGTGGATTATGTTACAACAACCACAAACGAACAATTTCTGCTGTATGCTTAGGTCATTGCATTGTTGAAAGTAGTAATCTGTGCCTAAACTCAACCTTTCAACACTCTTTTGCAGATTATTCTTTAGGATATTTATATACTGAAGTCTATCTATGTTGCCTTCAACAAAAACAGGTTCTCCAACATCAGATGTAGCCATACATACCCATACCATAATTCCTTCTCCATCTACTTCATTGTGGCTTGAAGGTGCTTGGGTTCAAGCTCAGAATTTGATCTTCTCCACACCAAAGTTCTGCCATCATTTATAAATCCATTAAGTTTATTTTCATCTGTGAATGGTACCATGTCCCAGAAACTCGTGTGCTTGTTTAGATGCTCTCGAGCAAATTCAAGTCTGAATTTCTTGTTCTTCTTGCTGATGTATGGTTTCCTTCCAGCGACCCTAGCTCCATAGACTGCACTATTTAGAAGATAGCCAACAACCCTTGGTGCTATTTCTTTTCCGAACCGATTGTTAACCCAGGCAGAGAATACAGAGGCTGTCAATTTAGACCGTTTTTTTTATAATTGTTATTAATATTTTATTTTCCCTTTGCTTTATCTTCTATGGTTTTCCTTCTTTCTCTCTATGTATCACGATATTATGGACTCGGATTCTTCCAATAACATCAGCAATGTTAGAAAACTATATTCCTCTTTTTATATTAGAAGATAACAGTTGTTATCCACAGTTGTTTCTGTCGTTTTTCTGTCGCACGACATTTACTACGTAGGTATCAGAACTAACAAGCAGGAGGTGTAGCTTGCAACTGGTCTCGCCTTCTGCAAGCGGCTCCTTGGTTGTTTCTATGTTTACATTTCTAGGGTGTATGAATACCTGTTAAATACCGCCAGAATTGGGGTATAGTTTATTTGCTTGAGGTTCCTTTGTTTAATGCTCAAATCTTTGTTACCATGACACTGTTTATTTAATGGGGTGGCTTTCTAGTCAAAATCGTAGCGCTGTCATTTAATTTAATGTGAAAATATCAGTGACCAATTTCAGTTACAGTACTGTATGAATATTTATTTCGATGACTTTAGGACTTTCAGGTGAGATATGGTTAAAACCTAAAAATCCGGGCCCTAGAGATTACATATGAAAATAATTATTGATTTTTCTAGCAAATAATTCTGGTATTACAGTAATGGCCCTTTTGAGTAAAGTAGTGCAGGAATCACAGTAAAGGCAGAAGCAGTACGGCTTTTAAAAATACGTTTACAATTACCTATACTTCTTAGAATATTTAAATAACATTAGGTTGATATTTGAGATTCATAAGACTGCATAAATAAACTAAAAATCTCGCTTTTGAAATTTTTACCATTTGGTCTGTGCTTAAACTTGCGCACACGAAAGCATTACTCATGCAAATTGTAACTATCCGATAGTGAAGGTTCTCGAGGCTTCTATCTAATTCAGTCTGAGACTATTGAGAGAATTATTTTTTCTTTGTATAAAATCTCACCTGAAATTTCTTAGGGTTTAAATATCTATACAGGTAGTAATTGTGCATCCTAAAGCCAATCTATTATCAACATTACACACACAGGTGGTCCAAGTCTTAGTTCTTATGATAAACTTTGTTTCAGATTTTTCTTGACCCTCATAACGAAAAGGCACCTTTAACTTAGGTTTTTAACTTTGCCTTCTAAGCCTTCTTTTCGAATAATAATTTATAAGTGGTAAGGTATGTAGTAATAGTGAGCTTTAAACGATATAAAATTATAACAGTCTCGAATTTCTGGATGTCCTCAGCTAAAGCTGATGCACGGTATCATATTTAATAAACAAATGACAAATCTGATTACTGATGCAGCTGTAAGTGAAGTGGATATATTCTGTCTACTGCTGAGAGAAGAAACTCGTTACCCTGTGTACACGTAACCTATGACTTATTCACTTATGCAGCAATTTCTGACATCTGAAGTGGGCGGAGCAATGTAAGTGATATTCTTGTCAGTTGGTATTGACTTGACATTATTCCTCCTTTCATCAATATGAGTATAGCTCTGTACTATAGGGAAATAAATTGGATAGAGCTAATACACTTTTGTGGGGTCAGGGAGGAGAAAGAAACACTATTAATTTGTCATATGACAATTGCATTAATGGGTATTTATTGCATACCATGTACAGTAACTTATTGATCTAAGTGAGGTGTTTTGGTGATGTTATTGGTATAATTTAATGCTTGAACAAATTACACATAACACTACCAACTACCTTGTAATCAGTAAAGTTACTATGCAATCAACTCCAGACCTGAATCCTATCATATATTAATAAAGTATAAGCTATAATCCTTGCAATACCAACGAGGCGCAAGGGTACTTTACACCTATCTCCTTAATTTTATAAATTATTTTCTTTTAATTTTCTTATTAGATATGTGTAGTTATATTCAGATACTGTCCCCATATAAACCGCGTATTTGTATTTATGTTTTTATTGTTGGTATTTTTATAAGAGGTTTTCTATCTGGACATTTATAATGTATCTATCCAGCATTAGTACATATGATCCCAAGTCTGGAATTTTCATCCTGATATTGCCTTTCAACAACATTTTTCTGTACCCAGTTCTGTTCTGCAATAGAGTTCGTTTATACAATTTAATTTTAAATTATTGTTTGGTCTGTGAGTTTGTTCAAATTTAAAATTTTAATATTCAGATTCTCTCGGTATGTTGTGCAGTCATTTTAGTTGGACAGCCGAATCAAAAAGTTATCTCAAATGTTCCTCGATGTCTTTTACTGATAAGGAAATTATAGATGAATTTCATAATTCTGTGAGTGAAACAAAAGATCAAAGTATTTTGTGTGAATAATTCATTGAAATAACTTTATCAACTATTGATGATGCTGATGAGGTGGTGATAGTGGTGTAATGACGCCAGTCTCAGGATATTACAACTTGTGGAAGGATATTCATATCTAAGGTTTCTCGGCCTACTAGGCGTGTGGCACGAAACAGAAGTTGAGAAATGTTAAATAATATGAAACATACCCTTTATTAACACATTGCTTTTAGCGTATGAAGTACTTATTTCTTACTGTTTATATGGTAGTTGCCAACTTGCATTACTTTGGAAGTCAATGGAGTGAAGAGTGAAAGAACACAAAACAATTAAATATAGTTTGTTGCTATTTATTAGCTATTCTGCAATGTATGTAACATATAATGTTTTACCTTGGTTTAAACTGACAGATTACATTTTAAATTACTAATAAATTTATCATTCGTTGAAACAGAACTATCAAATAATGTATACCCCTTACAAGCACTCAGCTGGTTCCCTATCACCCAAAAGGTTGCGTCTAGTATATGTTAAGTAAGAAATTGTCACATTTATACTTCCATGTAACACCTCAATGATTTACTAAACTGAGTGGCATTTAAAACCTTTGGGAACTGTTTTCTTAAACAACTTATAGTGTCATGAACGTGTATTATAACATTAATGGTTCATTTTATGTTATATCTTGCCAGATTTTTCATGTTTGAAATGCAATTCAACTTCCCTACAAGATAGCGGACTTGAAACTGATTCATTATAATATATATATATACCCAATTAATCACGTTTATAAAGCATCCTTGCTGTGTTCCGTTTGATCCGTGAAACACCGTATAGATATGCACTCTAAGTTTCTTGCTAAGTACTGCCAGTTCCTTCAAATAAATGATGACTCACAGATCTTTTCTACAAGAATTTAGGACCGCGCCATGGCTGAGTGATTAAACCGATCAATTTTCTACCGCCCGTATTCGCTCCCAGGCGACCACAAAGGAGATTTGTGGTGGGCAAGATGGTACTGGGGCGGGTTTTCTCCGGGATCTCCGGATTCCCCAGTCATCTCATTCCCCCGGTTGTCCACCTCCAACTCATGTGTCACCTTTTGTGTCGCTTCCACAATATCCTTCTTCCATTGTTGGAAACAACTATGTCTCAAGTCGTACTACTACCCTGCTCGTACTGCGCACCTGGCATACTATCTGCATTCTTTAAATTCGTTGTGTACGACTGCAAGTGATTTACAATCAACTTTATTTAGCCGGTACTGCGAGTTGTTTGTCACAAAGTGTTCTGCTTCACTGCCAGTTGTCAAAGTATCTGTAACGAGCCACTACTACGGCCCAAGTACTGTGACGAGTCTCTGCCAGGATTTGTCTGAACACTCGAGCCAGCTACTACTCTTAAGTAGGAGCTATTCATACCCTACTGGATTGGAATGGATTAGGGTACGGAGGGGGAACTCGACATGAGATCGGTCTTGAACCTATGCTCCCTATGCTCCCAAGTGGGACATCCCCGGCAGGAAGGATAAGGCGAGAGGAGACAGAGGGTGGCCGTCCCAAGAGCCACGACAGTGCACAGGGCAGGGTACCTACACTTTTCCATTGGAAACTCCCCGGAAGGCCGGCACACCCGTTAGCTCACCCAACTGCTATTCGGAAACGGCCCCATCAGACGTTTCGGAAACCGCAGACCATCCTACCGAAGGAAGGAGTTTTACTCAGAGCACATCATCCCGCCATACACCGACGATACACCCACCGACACATCTATTCAGGAAAGGACCACCAGAGGATAGATGAAGTGAAATGATAATGGAAAGGAAATGGAGGGATAGGAAATTCGGGGGATGTAATTAACCTACCCAGCATTCGACTGACTCACCGGGCAATTCCTCAAAAAATAAATGGTTCAGGTAGGCTGACCACGGAAATCGAGCCCGGACCTCCCGAATGTGGGGCACGGACGAAATCGCCTGAGCCAATCCACTCGGTTTAATACCCTCTTTCTCTTGTTGCTAGGATCTTTAAAGGCTAAATATTCTTAAACTCTATTAAATTAATACCGAAAGAATTGGTGGTCATAGAGTACCCTATCCATCCCTTGATATTAACTTCCGTATAAAGGTTTCTGTACTGCTAAGGGTAATCCTTTCATATGGTTCACAAACTAATTCCTTTGGTCATGTGTTTTTCTAGGTCTAAGAAAACTACATCCAAAATTCCCTGTACTACCATTTCAAGATGAGTAGTAGTAATAGCTAAGTAAAATAATTGCATGATACCACAACTAGTTATAATGTTTAAACCCTAAGGAATTAATACTGTTGCCCAGTGAAGCTGAATAGTATGAAAAATTGTACACCTAAAAGTGAAAAGAACCGTGCAGATAAATTATTGTACAAGAAACCTTCAATATGGTTTTGTTACCTTTATAGTGTACAGCAATAAGCAACTCATTGTTTTCTGCTTGTATACCAGAGATGTCATCTTCTCATGACTTACTAATAGATGCTGTTAATATCATCCTGTTTGTAGATATTTTTACAAATGTCACAATATTGTCACCCAATTAGCGGAAGGCACGACCGGCAACAGCTGGGAGGAAACCAGAGGCAGCCGAGCCAGGCCTCCCATTACTCTCTGTCACTAACTGAGGGGGATTGCGGGCCACTGAGCCGTCTCTTTACCCTCCCCTTAGGTTCTCGAACTTGCGGGTTATTTCATCTAATCCAGAGACGTCTAGAAGACGGTGATATTCCTATAAAAAGGGCTGCAGTGAGTGAATTGAGTCAGTCAGTCAATGTTTGGCGAACAGCTGTAAGAGTGCAGCGCTAGTAAAAGAACGAGAAGAATGTGTAACGGAAGAATTTACGTAATTGTGAGCGTACAGTGGAATTGTAACGGACGAACTGGTGAATCGTAATTGTGTGCATTACGTAATTCTGTGTAATTGGCAAGTGTTTAACTGTAAGTCGGTGGAAATAAAGAACATTTTTAAGTGATGCAATTGGACTTTTCATTTCACGAACCCACAAAGTCACAATATTTTGGATTAAATGCGCAACTTATTTAAGCTTTAACTTCGAAAACGTTAACAAGAATTTTTCTCCCGTTGACTATTTCTTGTCTCGCTTGAAATTATTACTCTCGTGTAGCATGGATTTTCTTTGCCGATTATTTTAAATCCTTCCATTCCCTAATTTTTGTTCAAAGCGCCTTTAAATGCACAAGTTTCACCTTTTGGAGAGTCACACACACAAAACCAGAATGATTTTGACAGATCTAAAATTATGTCTGATATAACCACAGTTCCAAACATTGGCGAAAATTGTCCTCTCAGTTAATTGAGAAGTAAAATAACAAACGAAACCGTGCAATCTTGCATATAAACAAACGAAAGGGAATGAATGTAAAACTACAAAATGTCTAACGTTCTTTTCTCTGAATTTTGTTACCATGGCACGAAGCTATGTGACAGGGTTAGTGCATACTCGCCAAACTCGAAGTGCTAGTCTCTCTCATCCCTCGGAATAGTAACCCATATAGAGTATTAGGCATTGTGTGCCGCTTCCCTACACAAGAAGATTTATTTTGTCCGTTTCAGTAGGCTCCTTTCCAAGAATTTTTGCGATTGATTTGCGGCCTACACTCTCTCGAGGTTGAGAACAGATATTTGAAAGTGACAGCTAAGTAGGGTTCAGCAGGGAGTGTTGTATAAAAATCCGATGTAGGTGCTGATTCTATTCGATCGATTAATGTGTCTTGTTCTGAGAATATGCAGCTCAAATATATCATATACGCTATTTAAATATGTAAGTAATAAATAAAGAATTTAGCAACAGCTGGTGCTTTCATTTGCTACAACATGATATTCAATGGTGGACTTATATTGGATTTTGACGAAATATAGATTAGAGTCAGCGTGTTATAAAATCATTGAGAGTACAGAAAGCAGAAAGCAACAATTTGAATGATAAAACTCTAAAAATAAATAACATTTTCTTGTACATGAAATACTTGCGCATTTCAACGTAATCAAAAATATTAAATTATTGCAATGCTTTTTGAACCACGTCACTACGGTATCGATAAGCTTATTCATCACAGATGTTCTGAGCAACGAAATAGGAATTAAGCCTTCATGCAAATATAGCATATAATGTGGGATAATCGGACTGTAGCATTATTTCACCACCACATAATACCAGTTATAAATTTGTCGTATATTATTACAAAAGATTAGTATTAATCTAACATTGGGTGAGTGGCAAGCCAAAGCTAAATGTGGAATATATCAAATAGATTCTATTTTTCGATTTCATTAAGCACATATCTCAAGAAAATAAAGAATTGGTAAAATAAATGATGAAGGCGATTATTGATCTCCTTCTTTAAGAAAGTGGTGCAGTATCTTTATATAAATTCATGTGATTAACGTTAAAGATGCAGTAATATTCACAGCTAAATCTTTTTGGAAGTCAGAAGATCCATGAAATTCCTGGTATTTTATAGAAAAATCTATAATAATCCATTCTACTTTTCAATATGAAAAATATTACTTAGAAGATGCTATTCCTGTTATTATTCTTAGTGAGTCGTTTTATTTACTTTCACAATTATAATTGCTACAGATTAGTGTAACTGTAGGTAAGTAACGTGTTTCTGTGAAAATACATCTAGATAAGAATGCAGAAATGAGACGAAGTGCAAAGTACATTGGAAAGTATGACCGAGTTTTTGATGCAAGAAGGAATAAGAACACAGATGTAATAATGAAATTAATATGATAAAGTTTTAACATAATTTTATAGAAAACACAGGCGGTGTCTTTAAGCACTTCAATAGTCTTCCTGAATAAGAGCACAAAGATTTGTTTAAGTATCCCATAATTGTTTGAAGCTGGTCTTGTAAGTTTTATCTTTCACGAGAATTCAAAAAAGGAAAAGTATACCAGACGTATGTCGAGAAATATCCAAATAATTGAGTAACTTATGTCACTTACTTTTTAATCTTCAATTTGATGTAAAAATCTTATTTAGGTATTCAATTTGGCATAGATGCAAAATGTGACTTAATCGACTAAAAGATACAGTTAAAATAGAATGGGTAGTCTGCAATAAAAATTATCAAGGCTTATCACCTACAAAACTAAAAGTACTTGACAATTTTGAGAAGTTGGCGCTTTTTATTAAATAAAAGATTTCTGCAAAGAATTAAATGACAAAAGTAATGTATCAGATGCTATGTGGTGCTGTTTAATTATGGCTGGAATTTGCGGTGACATAGTGGTAACAAAATAAGAGGATGTATGGATGGTAGGCAAATCCAAGAACCAGGAGAACAAATTATTAATGGCAACTTGGTCTCAAAGCCAACATACATCGTACACTAAAGTCCCTTGCATTAAAAGCTGAAGTTGAAAAGACAGACTGAAAAATCCGTGATGTATGATTATGTGTCAAAGATTTTATCTAAGCAAACGGAAAGATAATTGAAGCCGTCGTTCAGGTTAACTAGGGATTTGAATACGGGACCTCAGGTATGGCAGGTACTATTTGATATACCATTTTAATATATATACAATATATATACAATATATATATATATATATATATATATATATATATATATATATATATATATATATTGTAACACAGCTTTATTGCTTCAATGATAATGTCATTCAACGCCAGTCGACTGATATGTTGGAGAGACAAGAATCATTCTGATTCACTCTGAGCCCCAGAAACGCTATCAAAGAATAGCAAAATATTTCTGGATGTTTCTTACACCACCTGCTTACTCTCTCGAAGCTCCTACAGTTATAAACCAACGAGTTGGTCAAAACAGATAGAGTTAGTTATTGTGGTGTACAGCCAGTTTTGCCTGGTGATCATCTTTCATTCCTAACATACGTGCAGGAAAATAAAACTGAACTAAGTTAGATAATTGATGAATTATAATTACTGCTTCAAAACTAGTAATGAAATGAAAGTAAAATGAAATGAAGCCTAAATACATACACACAAATTTGGTTATTTCCCAGCTAACATCACTGTTTTGAAATCCATAGTAATAAACAGCGAGGATGTCCAGTGGCCCCGAACTAAATTCGATGGAAACTTTGTTGTGGGAGGTGCAGCGTGGTGTTAATAAACAGCTGGAGAAGCGGTGATCCGAGAAAGCATATTAGTTGTGGGAACTTGTTGCACATGTGGCTACAATGTTAGTCTCCAAATCTTGCTTATGCTGGGAGCAGATGGATACAACTACCAATAATGGCGTCAGTCTGGTAATCGACTTAAATCTCGTTTTTAAACGAAATATCGTACGCTGACTGACAGAGATAATTTTATATTATTTAATATTTTACATGATTTCTGCAGTGAGCTTAGGGAATTTCATTTGTACATTCAGTGTTGCAGGACACCTTTGCAGTACAATTGACAAATTTAATATATTTAATTACCTAATATGATGAATTGAATTCCTTTGATTAAATATTTAACCTCTCATATGTTTGTTGATCTTAAAATAATAGTGACTCTTGAATTGGACTGATGTCCCTCGTATAACTTCTCTTTCAAAAATGTTTTTCTTTAAATAAATACTTAAATATTCCTTTGTAATCCGCAACATAATGCAGAAATTACAATTTAGAGCTTTGTGAGAATATCTCAGTAATCATATCTAATTAAGTAGAAAGGGCAATAAACTTGCATCTCTTTCTGTAATCTGGATTATCACTATAATATGCATGAACCACAATATGTTGTTTGGAGACAAGATGGTCATTAAAATCCACATTATTGCAATCGATAATCCGAATGGTTATATATGTTGTGTTAGTAAATTCAACAAGCATATTCATCTATTTCCAGAGAGATAAAGGATATATTGACCAAAAATGTTAGCCAAAACCTTATTAATGAAACAATATGGTGCGTTTTCCAAATGCGCATAATGCTTTGTTTCTGTCTACAGATGTTAATAATGCTTCATTAAAAAGGATATAGTAATTTGTATCTGCAAAACATTATCTGTATTAAGCCTCCTGCATTGGAACTGTGGCACCTGGTGGTTCCACTAATGAGCCCGTAATTAAAACAGTTTTTCCTTTTTCGCCGAAAACCGTGTGTTTCAGATCGGTAATTAAGGGTAAACTAGTAACAAAATGATAAATCTAAACATTGGTACAAAACTGATGACAATACCTGTGGACCGTAGTTTAATATTTGACATTTAGATTGGTGTGGTCATCATTTTAAGTTAAATGTTGATTGAAGAACACGCTATTATGTTTGGAAATAATTTTATATAAATATAAGCACTTAAATACCTCAGCTACCAAAACCAAAAGGTGTGTTTCATTTGTTGTCTGCTAAAATCTTTTAATCGTTGTAATCGTTGCCCTGGATCGTTGTAATTTTGGACAAGGTTTAGATCAGTCACTTCACCATCTTAAATTAAGACTAGGAAATGGTCTTGCAGAATAAAATATAAGTTTCCAGGCTATTTTGCTTGTGTGTCTCTCGTCTTGTACTTCCCCTTATTAAGGCTTTAACATTTACTTCTTTGTGTACGGCTGCTCCTGTTACTTAGTCACATTTTATACTATTAAAACCTTAGCTGTGAACTCACATGACTCTCTCCTCTCATTCTTGTCCAAAATTATTCTTTAAAAAGCTTTTTCTTATATCTGCTTTATATTAAACGAGATAAAAGTTTACAAGAAATGCTTTCATTACATATTTCTTAAGAATATAATGAAAATAGAAGAACTTAGTGGACTTAATCGATAGTCAACTTTTATGTACTGATCGCTATTCGATGATTTAATCTCTTTACATGACTCGCAATAAAAAAGGCTTCCTATATTTTGATAAAAGGAATATTTTGATAATTATAACAGAGAAATGTACACTTAAGTTTGAGCATTAGGATATTTTTACATTTCAGTCTTTTCTACAGTCTGTAATTGTCCTGGTGCTTTTCGAGCATTTTTTGATGTGATATCTACTACACTTCTGCCGGCATAGATTTTGAAAATTCAAATCACATAATTTAAGAACTTTTACATTGTATTATGTTGTAAGATTCTGTCTATCTCTTACAGATTACCACTTATCCACATGTTATAAATGAAGAAGTCTCCCAAGAAAATATATAACATGCATTTCATTTACCATAAAAACGTTTACACATCTAGCATTTAAATCCAAATTATCTGGGCAATTGTTGACAAAATAAACATATTCGAGATTGTTTTCATATGAATAGTAGTTTCGGGAAATATTTTCTTGTAATTCTCTCCGTCGTATTCTTGGAAGTCACCGAAATTTTACTAATTTGTTTGCGAGTTACACTGTTCACAAACATTTTAACTGAAATCTTGGTAGCGACGTTTGGGGTGGATTGCAAACCTCCTAAATTACTATGCACGTAGAGCAGAACGAATTATCTTCAACACATAGAAGTAATTGGCTCTATAAAGTCGTCCTACTTGGCCAAGGAATAATATGCAGCCCTCTGTTTCCAGAGTTCCTGGGTTCACGCACGGCACAGGACTGTGTATTTTTTGGGCGTAAAGATACTTAGCGTTCTTTTCTTCGAAAGGAAAGTAAAACACTTGGCATTGAGTTTTATTTTTATGGTACATAAAAGAACCTTATCCCTGATGTAGAGGCCTCTGAGTAAACTTAAGTGCTGCTTCAGGGCCTACTTTAAAATGGAAGCCACAGAAGTTAAACAGGGTTCATAAAGTTCAATTTAGCTAAATTCGGAACTCGTGGAACAATTCTTATAGTTTGGGTTAAGTGATGGAAAACTGTAGGTCTACCAATAATCAATACACGTAATATGGCCATCACTGAAAGAGAACATAATTGATATGCCAAGACATAAAATATACACCGAATTAGATAAGAGCTCAATTTCAGGTGTCATATTTGGGTTTTTTGTGTGTGGATAAAATAGCGTGTGGACGTGTTTTCTCCGGGTTCTTCTGTTTCCCACACTTATTGTTCCATACCAGCTTTGCTTTCATTCTTCATTTTTATCTCCTTTTTCACTCTCATACTGGACATGGGCTGATCACCCATCCTGAATAATTCTGATCTAGATTCCATCTGCTCGTCCAGTGAATTACAACAAATACTCCTACACCAATTGAAACGCATTTATCATGTATCGGTATTAAATATTACTTGCGCAAAACCAAAAGTAATTTATGCCAAATATTCTTCACCATAGGATTGAATATATTCTCAAATGTTACAATTGTTTACTTTAAAGTTCAATTCTATTGCACAATATAATTTGCCGACTCTGAAAACCTAACATTTTGGGAAGCAGTTGAACATAAAAAAAAAAAAAACATTTTAATTTATAAAAGAAATTAGTCCTCAAAATTTAAACTGTGCTGGAGGAGAAAAGCTAGAAAGCTGGAAAACATTTTCATGCTTTTAGCGCATGCTCAAGAGATTACTTTGTACTGCATTTGCCAGTTTTGTTTACTTTATCTACTATAGAGAAAAATACGAAGTACCCAATACCCTGCAGATCGTGAGCCAATAAGAAATCAATGAATGAATATTGAAAATGGAAACAATGCATACATTATCGAGCTCCCCTATTATTGGCAATGTTGAAGTATGCTGCACCAGGGATTTGCTGACACACCCTTAATTTTGAATGTGTTTATTGCTCTTCATTATGCATTAGCTTTAATGAATTTACAGCCAACTGCGTTGGTCAATTACACTGGAAAATCTACAATTTATTTACGCAGATTAATGTCGGATATTTAACGTACATCATAAGAACAGTGTGCTTAATTCTGCTGTTATTAGATTTGTGCAATGCAAGCATCCCACTGTGGTACGATTAGACTCCATACAACAATTTGCTAATGCGATTCTACGGCACACAAAGTTTTATTCAAAACGAGCTAATTGGCCTAGTGCCCATCAATTATGCTCTCTGAATATGTTCGATTGTGGGATGCTAAGTTACTCATTAGTGTATGACCTGGTTTATCACAATTTCAATACTAGAAACAATAAAATGCTCCCCTTTAGGAATTTTTAATTTATAACTCACATTCAATAAGCAATAAACATCGAACTAACTTGATATGAATCACGATCATATAATGATAATTTCAGAATGCCAATTATACAAGGAGTTTGTAGACCAATTCACTTAGCAAAATACAAATAATGTTTTATGGGGTAGCGCTAAATTAAACTGAACACATTTTTATTCCATAGAAAAATAGTTGCTTAAAAGGAAAAATTTATTATAGTCATTTGGGTCAAGACAATTAGTGATACTTCTCAGTAGCAAACACTCGATCATTTCTGATTTTGAATACTCGATATCCAATACTTAACAAGAGCTTAAAGGTTGAGAATGAAAAGTTGCAATTTGCCAGGCTCTGAAATATTTTACGTTAATTTTAAAGCATACGCAGTTTTCCCAAAATTCAAGGATTTAATTTTAATAAACATCTGTGGTCAAACTCCTTATTCAATTACTATAAATGACTTGTAGAAAATTGTACCGACTACTACAATTTAAATACAGATTTTGGCAGTTTTAATAGTCTTGGTATTAACTGTTTTTTGGAATCCACAATTACAACAGACATGATCTGAAAAATACCTAAATCTGCTACAGAGGAGTTCTATTTTAGACTTTTAAAATACACTATAGGTTTTAACGGCTCACAATTAATTAGTTTCCGAGAAAATTTTTAATTTGTTCAAAACAGTGCAGGAGAACTTCTAAGTTTAGTACTTTTTAAAAATTCATGTAATGTAGCATTCACTAATAGTAAGCAAATTTCACAACACAAAATGCTTCATATAAACATATAGAGCCTATAAACATTGGCAAAAAGTAATGGCTCATAGACGATGCTGTGATATTCCAGATAGGAGGTTTAAGTTTTCTTCTAAGGAATTGATTCTAAAAACGAAAAGCCTTCTGGCTTTCTTTGAACTTTCTCCTGTAATTTTAACATCTAATTGACACAGTTACAACTTTCTTGTATTTTATTTCTGTAATTTTGTACCTCCTGATTTTCTCAAATAAAACGTCTTAATTATAGTAGTATTACAGTTTTGGGGGGCGCACAACTGCTTTGGTTATTAGCGCGTCTTAATTATAGAGCGGTATGGTGGCAGAGCATATATTTGATCTCTAACACCAGCAATATTTTAAGTTTAACAATAAATGGCAATGTAACGGAATAATTTTGGTTAGTTTCACAAACACACACACACACACACACACACACACACACACACACACACACACACACACACACACACACACACACACACACACACACACACATCTATAAGTATTTAAATTTATTTAATTGGAGTTATTAAAATACAAGGAAGGCTATTCTTTAAATTTAATACTACAGTTAAATTTGATATCCATCCCACCCCTGGTCGTCGACCCGCCAACTATAATAGCTATTACGAGAAGCTGTTTTGAATAATTTCGATTTAGGAAATTCTATAAACTTCTGTTCTCGAATAATTATTATTGTTTGTTCGACCTACATAAAGTATGCTCAATCAATCACGTTATCTGAACCTCAAAAACACCCGTGAGCAATCGAATTCCACATCATGTTTTCAGTTAACAGGTCCTAACAAGAGCAGATAAATGATTGACATACTTTGGGTTATCCTCAGCCTACCATTTTCTGAGAATGGTAAAGTTAGGAAGCAATGCGATGTGGATCAAACTGCTCTCTGCCGCTAAGACATCCTTTGTTTCATGGCTCGCAGATAGGTGCTATTGATGCACTGTGACTAGAGTCTCTGGGTGCTCTTTCTCGTCTCCTTGTTAGGATGGTATGGACCCATGTTGAATAATTAATTGTGATACATCATGGCTAGATGGTTACGAGACGCAGAGTGATACCTGTCTTGTAAATGCGATTATATGTATCTAACATATTATATGTATCTAACATATGATCACTTTTTTATGTTCTCTAGTACATACAGTAACGAAGTGGTCTCAAATTTCATAAATAAGTCAGTTCAAAATGGTTAGTTGCTAATACTCGCAATGTACAATATATGTGCTCCAGAGAAATTTAGTTACATTTAAGATAAACGTTCATGTTATAGACAAAAAAAAAATGGCTTCCAAGTACCATATACCTCTTTCTTATAAGTAGTACGTTATTAGTGTTATGTTAGCTCATAGAACGAAGGGGAAAACCTCGCGCACTGCAAATTACATAGATGTACCTTGGCTAAACCGCCAGAACGAAGCGATGAAGTAAAAGATCAAGAGGAGCTTGGAGGCAAAACAAGCAACAGAGAACCAGTGAAGTCCATAAGAGGCCTTTGGAACTTCCTAAATGAGCGATCAAGACCAGAGAGCATGCAGCTCTGTGGGTCAAAGGAGCAAGTATGCGCACCATCTGCCCGACACTGCTATACGTCACGAACCTAAAGATGAAAAGATAAGAAGAAAACTATGGAAACGAAACAAGTGATAAATTCATGAAACCCATGATCAGAGGATGCCGTCGAAGATAATCTGGTATTGTACATGTTATTTCAGAGCACTCGATCCCCATTAGCTCTTAAGAACAAGTGAAGCTCTGACGATTACTGTTAATCTCAAATAGTTTTCCGAATTCTTAATTTTTACATACAAACAGACATTTTAAAGATAAACACTCCTTCTTATAGGGGCGCCGTGGTAGCGCAGTGGTTTCGTTCGTGGTTCCCGTGCTAAGGGTCCCAAGTTCGATTCCCGGCTCTGGGGTTGGTGATTTTAAGTCGGCCCTATCCACGCCCTCATATCTGCCTAGAACATGGGAAGTGTATCCTATGCGCAACGTGATTTGAAGTCCATGGTGTAAGCTGTAGGTCCTCTTGCCTCACCGTCATCTTCACTATCACCCTATTATTGGAGGTAAGGGACACCGCCCTCTGAGTGCCTCCACCTGAGAAATGGGTCCAGTCATCACGTGGTGGGCGAGGTTGGTTGCTAGGTGGGGAGTGTTGGAACACACACACACACACACACACACATTTTTTCTCTCTCTCCCTTATAGGGAAAGAAACGTTGAATCCCTCTTTTGGTACCGAGTGATAAATATTGGTTCCCTAAAGATGTGAGATCTGGCATAACTTTTCTCACTGGTACCACACGGTCCGAAAGCTTCTGGAGTTATCGCACGGACAAAAGCCTTAAGAGACGATTTAGAGCCCCCTTAACATTAAGTAGGTCTAAAGTGCTGGTGTGTTGCGTTTTGCTTCCAAGGGCTTGCCGGGTGAACTAGCCGCCCTTTAAGGCACTACATCAGAGACATTTGAAAAATATACAAGAAATGTTGACCGGTTATTAAACATCTTCTACCTTTTCCTAAAACCTATGTTTCGCTACTATAAGGTAACATTGGTTTTGACTCAAAATTATATAGTCTGAGTTTGACTTCCATTCCTGCTGATTTTCCCAAGTACATACCTAATATATCCGTTATATTTATACAACCATATTTTACTGCATTTTTAGCGAGATTTTGATTTAGTTTATAAATTGATAACTCACATTTCAAATACTTCAAATTACTAACTTGTTATATTATCTGATTTTTATTGCAATCTTGGTTCTATTGTGACTTCCTGTCAACGCAGTCATATTGAAGGTTGCTGAAGGTTTCTAGAACATAGCTTTAAAATTTTATCACTAAACATTAAATTAGAGTGCTTTAAATTTATATAAATTTTAGTTTTCATGACATATAAATATTGATTTTCCTAAGTATGAATTAATTTCCTAATAACTGTGCTCCCCACGTTTCATTTTTAAAATACCCAATTTCTGATTTTACAGTATACACATTTACAAAATATTTATTCAGTAAGATACTAAGGCTCAAGCTTTTTTCAACTTTCGGTATCCTATAAAATTCGTCGTGTATGAAAAGTGATAGTAGAATTCAAACGTTTTGGAGCACTTAATTTGTCATCATTCACTTTCGGACTTCTCAATAATAAGCAATCTGAAGTGATGTCCCAACTATTTAAGATTAGGACAGGGATCAGGTGGTCCTTGTTCTGAATTTGTGTTGTTGCATACTATGCAATTTGGAGCATCTAAGAGCTTAATTTAATGAAGACGTGTCGTCAAGCAGTCGTGGCAAATTTCAAGGCGAAATAATGCAACTACAGTTGATCGGGCATTGTTTGGTATTATATATGGGTGTAGTAATAATACTTTGTTGTGAAAAAGATACTTTTTATTATCTTTGTATGTATTTCCGGATGTATTCCCTTAAGTATTCTATCTTACTCAGCCAGGTTTATACTAGTATTGAGAGTGAAACAGAATTTTTAAACCTCCTATGGATTGCAACGGGAATAACGTAGACAAGTGCATTAAATCGTGCCGATATTATGCCTCTTCGGTTTGGTTGGTAAGGAAATGCTAAATAGCCTTTGTCACGATCAATTCCCACCACTTACCCAGTTCTAGCACTAATTTTGTGTCTTACTCTCTCCCCTTTTCCTTCGCTCCTAGTGTGAATCTAACCTGTATTCATAAATAAATGTGCGAGTGGCAGGCTCGACCTGTACGCGAGACTTATCCAGCAACTGGTGCAGATCGCAGTGTCGAAGCAGAAACTTGCAGAAAGTATTTTTTTTTCTTTTACAATTTGCTTTCATTACAATAGAGATTGGATTTGCTAAGGCTGGCATGGATCACATTAAATGATAAATTAATGCAAAATTAAAAAAAGGGAAGAATAAATTTGGAAAAGCTTCGTAAATTTCAAACATAAATACTTATTGTAGATTTATTAAAAAATTGGATAAAATTAAACAGTAGTTAAAACTCTCGGTATTGAAATTTATGCCAATACAAATCAATGCCCTCACCATCGTTTTTATTTTTGCCAGTGAATATTAATAAGGTCGCTTTAAAATATGTTCAGATATAAGCTTTAGGATTTAACCGCTACCACAAGTGAATTGTTATGTGCAAAGAGCACGAAACTAGAACTGCTGATCAGAGGGAGTATTATAACGGTGTGGCAACAAATCCGCGTCGACATCATGCCCTGGAGATGTACTATACTGGAAAGTTGGTAGAACACGACTGCTTAGTAGAGTTAACGTACTCTAGAGAATATACCTCTAGGTTGCACAGTTTAACACTCAGCCCAGCAGATGACAGCCGAGTAACCGTTCCCTGAGGTACTTTCTGTACTGGCCTTCTCTCGTCTCTTTACTCCCATGACAATGAAATGCATCTCTTACTAATAACAGAATGCTATGTCACAGACTATTCCTCCTTATTGGAACAGGGAACCAGAATTTAACATTCTATCTTCATAAATTTGATTTACAATTGAATACTCTATCATTAGGTGTTTAGAGTACATAGTTAAACTAATCTAAATTCTGACAGGCTAATTTTAACGAGAGTGAGCTATTTAGTTCCACTTTTTTTGGATAGAACAGTGATAAAATATAGGATTAAAAGCCTTGTATACTTTATTTTGTAAAAAGAAAGATGCTGTAGATGAACATCAAAGGGCCTCATTTATGCCAACAGGTCACTAACTTTCTTGATGCAGTGAACCAAAAGATGAAGAAATATGAACATTACAACCCTATATATTCTTATGTTTTCAGAAACTTTTTCTTTAATTGTTATCCTAAACTTCACTGTGTAACATCATATTGGGAAGAAATTGGGAGATTTCTTATCCATGTTTAAACTAAACTTCATATGTTATATTTATCTACCATGACTTGGAGTTCCCGCTGATTGCTGAAACTCTGATTTGAATTTTCCAACTTTTCTCAATGCGAAATCATCATTTTTCACCTACTGGTCATGCAAAGAAAACGGAATTACGAAACCATTAGATAGCTTCTAGCTCTTAAAGGATATCTTATTTCTTTTGACGTGAAGTAGATAGAAGACTAAGTATTTAAGAATAATGTGTTAAAATAGGTATAATGAGTGATAATTCCTAGCTGCTTACAATGTATGAGTTTAAAGCTTTGCCAAGGCTTTCATGTATGCCTGTTTATCTTTACATAAAATTTTACATTCGTAGTACCCACTTACGTCCTATAACGTAAATCATATTGCATGATGTATGAAATGGGTGAAATGATGCTCAAATGAACCTAGGGTACGTAGAGCTTAGAATGATATGACATTCAACCTACAGGATAAGAGAAAACCCTGGAATAAAACCTTATCCAGATAACTCACCTTGACCGAAAGCATCTCTCGAATGTGAGACAAACAGCAAGCAGGCGACTCCCACACCACAGAGGCGGGCTAAGACCTCCTGCTTTTCTTGCCTTCTGATAGAATATCCTTTCACGTTTTATTTGGAACTTCAGTTTCTACATATAAGAGTGCATTTTTGTTGTTCTGGAGTTATCAAAGATAAACAAAGCAATAAAGAAAACGAAGTAAATAAAGAAAGAAACAAACAAACAAAGAGAGAGTAGCAAGGAAAGAATGAGAGAGAGAAAGAAAGAAGGTAAGAAATAAAGAAGAATGAAAGAAAGTAAGGAAGGAATGAGAAAGAAAGAAAGAAAGAAGGAAAGAAAGAAAGAAAATAAACCAACATAAAAGCAAAAATGATAAACGTTTGTAACTGGAAACATTAAAATTTGATTTAAATACGAATTGCTGCTGTTACATGTATTCATTTGTCACTAATAGGATTACAACTGCTCAGAAATATACAGAAGTGTACGTGTATATCAATGAATGCAACACCGCACATTTTAGTAACATGACTTTCTTGCATTATTCATTCTGATTCAATTGAGAGTATCGCAGAAGACGAATGCAGTCTGATTTGTACAGTTTTAACTCTATAATGTGTACGGGAAAAGTAAATTGTAACATTCCAGTAAATTATATTCTAATTACCTTCCTTCGTTCTGCTATAATGTGCTTTCGGAAATTACTTTTGCGTACTGGACTGTTACATTACTCGTGGAAGAATATACGTATCTGCATACCTCCTTAAAATTCTTTTGTGGAGCTTCTGTTTGTTCGTCTCCTACGATTTTAAACGCCCACATCAAAAGATGTGGTACGATATCTGGAGCAGGTACTGGCAGTCTCAAAGGTATGTTGATTACAGACTAATTCGTAATTTCTTTCTCCGGTATTCAGAAATAACAGATGGGTTGTGTGCTGAAAGTCATCATGCTAAAGCAATATCACCACATAAAGTCTACCTTAAAGAGAGAATTCTCACAAGAAGTTTACCAGAGACCGCCGATATAAGGCGGATATTGAGGTACTGTAATAAAAGTGAGAATCTAACAAAATCCAAAATTTCACCCTATACGATCGTACCTATACCATACTATAGGACATATAGAGAACGTGTGTTAAATTTAAATGTGAAAACATACTTCACATTCTGCGTATTGAAACTGAGACCGAATGCTTGTATCGTTTGAAACAAAACGAATACTGCTAGAATAAATGCAGTAATGCATTAATAAACAACTCAATCTCTCCACACACTTCAGGAACATCCTGTATAACTACCAACAATATTGCAGCCTTAATCTTCACCTTAAAATGTTCTATCATATTCTAATTGTGAGATTGTTTTGTAAATAATGGGGCATACTGTATACATTAATGTACTTTGTATGAATGTCAAAACGATATTTAGTGTTTCAACGCTGTGTCTTGTGTATAGGTGAAATGAAAGTCATTTATTTATGATATATAACAGAATTCTATGAAAGGAAGAAATGTCTTTGTAGGTGTTTCGCGATATTTCCAAAATATAATATGATTGACGTATTTTAATTCTTTAACCTATTTAAACAATAGGGCAAGTTATGGGCAAGTTATGTTTCCTTGATGAAGGTTTTCTGCCAGTAGCTGAAGATATGGGCTTATGAATTAAAGGAAGGAGGGCTTTTCTAAGTCTCACAACCAGATTGTGGTGCACCAAGGAAGCAAGGAGCTTTACAGGTTTCCGAGCTACTTAATTCGCTTTTTGTACCTACCGCGAAATTAATGATGATGCCCCTGATGTGAAGGTTTATTGCAATTAACATGAAATAGAACAAAGATAAGGTTTCTATAATACTGTTTGCAGATTAGGGGTATAGACAGTAACATCATATTTTTAAACATGTTGCTATGGCTCCTGTCTTCCATGCAACTCTTTAACCTACAGCAAAATACGCGAAATAATTTTTTCTCTAAAAGCTTTTATCAGTTACAATGAAATATATAAGGAAATAAGCTACCAAAATGATAGCACAAATAAAAGTACACGCTGCTAGGTAGAAAAACTTATGTGTATAATGCATCATTTTGTAACTACTGAAAATGAAAAATATTCAGAAAATGTTCTTGATAGTTCAACTCGGTCTCTAACCGATGAGACTTGCAGGATGCGAAAGCAGCAAACAGGACGATGTGGAAAGCGAGAGGGATGTAGAGAGAGCGAAAAACCCAGAGGTAAAGGCTGAATAAATGGGAAGGTTCTCGAAAGATATCTACATTATTTATCACGAAGAGAGCATACTGTATGTTGCAGATCAATCGTATGGCTGGCTGTCAATTGCAGTAAGATCTGGAGCTCGTAACTTTCATGAAAGTTAACTCCAGTACCAAAAGTTACATTCTCCCTTGTGACCTGCAGTATGTATGAGTTTCACAAGCAATGCATCGTCTTTTGCATCACAAGTTTTAACCTTCACCTCTTCCCTGTAGACATTCTGTAACTTAGGTCTTAAAGTTGGAACGAACGAAATGAATTACAACCATTTAAAAGGAGGTAATAAAACACATACATTATTAAGTATGCAAAAAGAAAAAAATAAGGTGTCTTAATGGAACAGTCTGCTTGTTTTGAGGCTAGTATGAGTGATAACAGTTCTATGTGTAGAATTTTGATGTATCTCCGATATCTCCGTATTTCATGGAGCTGCCGGGTGCTACATTGGTTAAATACAGAATTTTTTTCTTAGGGCATGAAATGCGATAACATCGGTTAAGTTCGCTGATAAATACAGTCGTGTGTGTAGTTATTAGGTACTAAGCTCAAGTTACATAAGTGTTTGCTCGGTATTGACCCTAGCCATTGACCAGACAATACCCTAAGCTCTTACAATTACATAATCACTTTCATACTGACAAAAATTCAAATCTTCAAGTGTCCGCAGAAATGTTCCTACACTTTTCATTTATGATAGTTCTTTAAATCTTTTTCTCACTGTAAACTCTTTCTTTCTATTCAACCATTATCTTCCGATCATTTTTTTCCTCCAAAACTATCTTCGAGAATTTAATGTAAATGAATCTCGCCTTCTCTTTCCTAAGATATAGGGCATATTCCCTTTAGCATACTCATCCTCTCATTCCCCAATTTCCAATTTCCCAAACGAAACCTCGCAATCCCTTCCCGTTCCATTTTTATCACACGCCCAAATTCCGGTTTCCATTCCTTATAAAAACTAAATGTCTTATCTCTCATTTGTGTATATAATATTTGTCTATCCAGATCTTCTAGTCTACCTCTTAATTATTTTCCAGCTTCGCTTCATTAATATGTATCCTGATTTCCAAAAATCTCCTAGTCCATTTGTCACTAAAATCTCTAATGTATCCAATGTTCTACTATGCTCCTGTGTACTTTTAAAGTTCAAGCGCAGCTTAACAAGTTCACTGTTTGGCAGTTGCTGTATCCTAAAGCATTTTAATATTATTTCAATTACTAGACCTCTGAGAATATAAATGAGCTATTTGAAGGGAATTGCCAACCGTTTGAGGAAGTGGAATTAAACGGTTTCTGAATCTTAGCACACCAAAACAAACTATTGAAACATTAGTTATTCTAGCCATGAATATATCAATAACTTAAGGGCTTAAACAATATGCGAAGTAACAGTGAGAATCGCAAGTGCCCGTGAGTTGCCAAAACCTTAAGGGAAGTTTCCCTTGCGGTAACTGCCAAATATGTATAGCCGGTGTGTGTAGAATTTCTATACTAACCAATAACAATAAAACGTTTTATGAGACACGAGGGATTGAATTTAACTTATAGTTCCTACTTATGTCCTCATAAATCTAACGCGCTACTGTGTGAAATGTTACTATTACTTTTTGGAGTTTTCGCCTTAAAAGTTTCAGAACCTTGTGTGTATGTCTACTCAGAAGCATTCTGAAAGTCATGAATATTGATTCTTTCAAATAATAACTATTTTTGAGGTCATTAAAACGTCTTACTGCCTTTGCTACTCTGCCATGCTTACCCTTGACACACACACACACACACACACACACACACACACACACACACACACACACACACACACACACACACACACACACACACACACACACACACGCACGCACACACAGCCAAACACATTTTGTTACTAATGTCTTCTCATTGCTTGAAATTAACTAATGCCTCTTAAAACATACATTAATTTTCAGATAAGGAAAGTATATTATGCAGTTGTTTATCTAATTTCCTATCAATTCTCATAAAATTCTTCATCTTACTACTTAACGCCGGCAAAAAATAATGAGATTAATGTTCTAAATTATTTTAAGTTATTCAGAGTCAATAATAACTTAATAGATGAAGAAGTAGAGAGGCAGAGGGCTTAGAGAGAGATCCAAGAATATAAGACACCTTTCATGTACAATGAGATATCTGAGATCAGATTATTACTTTCAGCACCTGTATTAAATACTTTTGATTTATGAAAATAGTAGTAAACATACATACAGCCAATATGAAAAACCTTATCCTATGTACTATCTAGAATGAAGAAATAATTCCCAAAAATTGACTAAAACGGTAGTAAATATATTTGCGAGAGCTGGATAATTGCTTATTTGTAAGAAGGTTTATTAGAAAAATAAATGTTATTATAGGCAAGCAACTACAGGGAGGAATAGGAGAAATGCACTGTAAAAAAGGGCTGAAGTAACTATATATATTATAAATGCGCTGAAATTATTTAATATAATAAATAGCTAAATAAATATGTATACCTCAAATAAGAGAGACAGAATAATACGTAACTGGAGACCTTTCGAATATAAAACAAGAACCAAAACTAAAATGGATTCAAAGATCATAACAAGGGACGTGGAAAGTGTGCAATTAATGCATTGAAATAAGCGGTTCGACAACGTATAGAATAAAGGACTTGTGCAGAAGGCCAAAACGTCTTGTCAATCAAATGATAGATCTGACAAAACGCTATAATGCTAATTCCTTATGAAACCACTGTGAAATTACTATAAATTAGTATTAAAATTGCTCTGTAAATGTAAGCCATCAGTGTAACATATGGAGATCTCTTTGGCATGAAATTAATTTCTTCGTGGTCTATTTTATGTATTGGTTAATCACCTAAGTAGTAGACCAGGTGTAACCTTAAGGAGGGCATACGTTTTTATTTTTAGGCGAATTGCTGATGATCTTTCCAGGTTTTTCATTCTAAGACAAATGAAGGATGTCAGATTCATTTCAACTAATATTCATACCTTTCAGTTACTATAACAACAAAGATTAGGTTGCTTTTAAAATCTGATATTTGTAACACTCACTGCTTACAAGGCAAGCGGATTTAGTTCACAAATATTTAGCTAAGATTGTTAATCCAACCGAAATACTGTTTCTAATGCGTAATTAAGTAGTATACTTTGTGCAGTATTGTTCTTGTGATGTACAATATTAAGTTTCATCATTAGTGTGCTCTAGTTTATATTTCACGTTCTTTTCGACTCAACAGCAATGTGGCCGTCATTCCCTGAAGGGGCAACAAAGCTGCACTTGACGTCGAAGCTAACTCTGAAAACGCACTACATAGCACCAGAAATGCCCTCACCGAGACACTGATTAAACCATTCGCATATGATCTGGCTTATAATATATCCGCTAGCACTTTCACAGAACATTATACAATATTCAGGATTTGGAGAGGGTAAACTTACAAAAGTTTCTGTTATCTGTCGATAACTTCTGATATTTGCCATTGGTGACAGCACTACCGTTGCTTCTCATCTCTATTTATCTTTTTCAAACTGCTGACATTAACCCATGTTAAACATCTGAACATTAACTGTTGAATGCATGCCCTCATCTACAGATCTTAAAAGTGTGCTTCTAGCTGTTTCGGACGCGGGTTCTAGAAAAGAGATGCCGAGTTGAATGTCGCTCTCAAGTGCAGGGTCTGCCTTCCTAACGTTCAAGAGGTCCCGAGCTTGAGTATTGGTCCGGGTAAGGTATCTGGATAAGATATTTTTTTCGTTCCCCCTCCCCTCATTAACCTGAAAGATAAATGTCGGATAGCTTTAATGGGAATCATTTTCCCATTTCGTTCATCGTTTGATGGAACGTAAGGTTGGAGGATATTAACTGAAAAAAGTGCAATTACATGTAGGAATAAAGCGACAACTAATAATGATTAACATTTGATATACTTCTGAAACGTCTGAGCCCCTCATTACTCACGTAGCGAGATACAGCAAATGGAAATTTAGAAATACTGTGTGCTTTATCAAACTGCAATAATTACATTTACCAATTCTAGTACGGCTGTACATTGCATTGATAGGCATATGATGCTTTTAAAGATCACCAATTATTTTAGTTTGTGAGTTATAAATTATAAATACATTGAATGTTATTAATTTTGCAATGGAAACTAAATTTTCATTGCTCACTTGGGTAAGAATTCCATTTGAAAAAAAAAACAATTATATATAACGGGTAACTTAATTATTACTAATTAAAGTAATTAATTAGTATTAATAATATTAGCAATTTATTGCACTTATAATGCGACTGCGGCCGCAAAGTTGTTTAATGATGATAGGTAGGATTGGCGCGCACCTGGACGGTCGCCGGGCCGGATCTTTTGACGGACAATACTCCGATAAACTGGTCAATGTGTCCGAAATTGCTACTCTGGAGAACTTTCGGTAGAGTCCAAAACTTCGTCTTCGAGAACGTTGCGGCTTATGATAGACACTATATATAGTCCCTGACCTATTGTAGCAGCCTCCAGAATAGGTAGTAGTAGCACATCAGCTTTTACATCAGCTCTGGAAATCGTTTAGGAATGAATAGTATCTTCTGATGTGATTGAAATTTGATATTAGCGGTTGCTCGTACCCCTTGTTTTTTTTAATTACTCTATTAAAGGTAAAAGCACTGAACATGTTCTGCCAGTAGTTCTGTGGGTCTCCAGAACGGTTGTATCGTGAGTTGTGATTCACATAGTGACGACTGGTGACTTTATTCTGAGAGTGTGCAACAGTGATTTAACTATAACGTTAACACTACCCAAACGTCACGAATCAGTTGTGTATTTAGCAGTGACTTACCAGAACACTAGACTAACAGACTAACATTTTCGAAGACAACGTGTAATTAACAGAAATTGGTGTTGTGTTTACAGGTACCGGAGGATAACTGACAAAGTCTGGCAAAATCCTATAATTTACAGATCTCTTTAAAGAAAATTTAAGTCATAACATTTTGTGGAGAGCATTTTAGATATAAAATCATAATTGGGAAGGAAATTTATATCAAATACCTCTTTTTAATTTTCTTGGTTGTGACATTTCTTACTTGTATTCTAAGGACCCCGACAAAAATGGTATAAGTTCCAACAAATGGTGGCTAAAACAAAAATAACCTGTTTAAAAAAAGTAAGGCAAAAACAATCCTTAGATTTTATAAAGTGTTAGCCGTGCCAATGTTACGTTATGGCTCAGAAAGCTGGATATTAGCAACTAGTTTGCAAAAAAGGCTTGAAGCAGCAAAAGCTACATTGTTAACACCATTAGGAGGCTTTTGACTGTAACATCACAAAAGAAACGAGGAAATGCGAGAGCAATTTATTATTGAAGGAATCTACAGAAGATGGATCAGTATAGGAGTAAATGGCTACAGCATACGACATGGAGTGAGTGAGTGTGTGGTGTTTTAGGGCCCGTCATATGATATGGATGAAGGAAGACCGTGTGCCTAAAGAACCTTATGAATACAAACCCCAATGGAGAAGAAATATTGGGCGACCTAGAAAGAGGTGGAAGGATCAGCTGTGAATTGCTTGGTTTCGGAACAGTTGAATACTGCCTAATCTGAACTGTATATGATGATGGTGTTCTCATTATTTGCAATAAAGGAATTCAAAACGTTCTGAATTTTTAGAAAACATCTTTTTATTTACAAGAAAACAAAGAAAAATACTAGAAATATTTGTTTTGGAACCTTCAATCTTCCCCCTCCGTAAGTCCTTTACTTCGTTCATTCATTCCGTGAACAGCATAACTCATAAGCAAAAAGTTATTTAAACACGAAAATAGGTTTTAAGTTTAGAAACTTAAAAAAAAGTCAGATGTGTGATCCCAAAACTTAGTGCAAAAAATAATGTAGATCTTGTTGGAACACAGTTTTTCTGCCAAGTAACGTTTAAATGGTCGAGTTAGATTAACGTGTGTGAAATAACAGTTAGTAAACATTGATCAACTAACCCAGGGTTATTCAACACTGCAAATATTATTTCGTTTACCCTACAAATGTTATTTTCTAATCACCAGTGATCAAGGCTAAGAGAGGCAGACCTAATACTCCATTAACGAATGACACTTGGAAGTTGCACAAAGTCAATACACGTTTCAAATTGATTGGATAAAGTTAGGTGTCTGAATTTTAAGATGTTTTTAACGCATGTCCCTCTTTTGCATCACATATGGAAGATCTTGTAAAACTTAAATCGTGCCAAAGAAGTCAATCTCAGGAACGTCGTGTGAAATAATCACGAGTAGAATGTACGTCTTTGATTTCGCGTACATACGTAAGAGTAATACCGCTGAATCGTCACTGCAACTCAGTAACTACGGGTAAATACATCATTCTGCTGCAGCAGGTGGGGGCGGTGATTTGAACCCGCCGCTTCTATATTGAACTTGAGCACTTTGAACTAAACAATTGGTTGAACAACAATGTTCGGAACCTAAGCAGCTTGCACTTCTAAATTATGATTGGATTATGTTATCTGAAAATGAATTTGAGATCTCCATGTGGTTCACGGGAACAAATACGTGACAGATGGGGAATTCAATGTTGCTGTGTAACTCATATAGAGCAACTGGGCGGAAATCGAAAGATGCGTGTTTAAATCCCCACTATGCAATTAACTTTTTGAGTATACTTAAATAAAAAATATATTTTAAGTAATTCGCTCATATACCTAGAACAGAATGCATAAAAGAGAAATGAAGGGTTATCTATATAAAAGCTGGTAGAAGAATGAGCTTAAGAATAGCTTGTATATGTTATGACTTAGAGATATTAAATTAGCAAGGTAATATTCTATTACTGAGAATGTTATTACTAATTCGTCATCCTGGTTCCTTTTAATATTATTAAAGCAATCAAGGCAGTTTGTAAAATTTAAAAAAGGATAGCCAACATTAAGAGTGTCTGTTAACTTCTGTGTGCTATTGTGGTAACCATTTTATATATTTAAGTTTCTCTTCATTCGGGTTCTGACACTTGGCAATGTTAATTTTGTTTCCATCTAATATTAACAGTGTTGAGATCGAATCTCTTTTCTAATCAATCCTGCAGAAAATGGAAAGCTTGATATACCTTTGTATTTCGATTTGAAATTCTTAGAAAACGTCACTCAAAATTGGGCCAAGTTTTTCCCTCTGCATGCAGGTCCCAGCAAACTGGATGACGGCATACTTTTATTTTTTTCTCAGAAAGTTCTTTCCGGACCAAAAGTATACTAAATTAATTTTGTAACGTCACACAGTCGAGCAAACCTATCCTTAAGAGATATGTGTGTCAAAAATTGTCTGGCAAACTGTTTGTACGAGGGGTGTTCAGTAAAGTATGACCACAATCTTTTTTTTTTTTTTTTTTTTTTTGACAATGTACCTTTACTCATCCTCATAATTTTGAATATCCTTCTCAAAATAGTCTCCCGTGAATGCAATGCACTTGTCCCAGCGTATCTGCCAGTCTTCAAAGACATGCTGGAAACCAATTTTTGAGATATCCTTCAAAATCGCCTTCGCAGCCTTTACCACTGCCTCTGATGATGGATAATGCCTCCCACGAAGGCGCTTCTTCATGTCAGGGAATAGAAAAATGTCACATGGGGCTAAATCCGGTCTACAGGGAGGGTGAGGGATGCACTTCACGTTGATTTTTGCAAGATATTCAGCAAGAACATTGGCAATATGCGGCCGCGCATTATCGTGGTGCCGCATCAGGCCTGCTTCACGGAAATGTGGTCTTTTGCATCTGATATGGAGTTGCAATGTTTTCAGGACATCACTTTAGCATTATGCAGTTACTGATGTGCGTGCAGGTAAAACAAGGCCGATAAACCAATCCATGAATATCAAAGAATGAGATGACCATAACTTTCCCATCAGAAGCCACTACCTTTGCTTTTTGGGGGCGTTGGTGATGAAGGACATTTCCACACTGAGCTTAGCTGTTTCCTCTCAGGGTCAAAATGATGTAGCCAAGTTTCATCAGCAGTGATTACGTTTGAAAGAAACTCCGGATCTTCCTCTAACATTAACTTTAACTGCATGTTACCTCCTTTGCAGCAGTAGGCAATACTGAACGTGTCTGAACTTAACCTAGTTCTCACAGGCGGGAACCAGGAAACTACTACGGCGTGTTTGTTTAACATTAAGCTAAGAGAATATAATAATTTTGAATATTAAAACGAAAAATTATGACTGTAAAAATTATGAACGTTCTTTACTGAACAGCCCTCGTATATACCAAAATGTATAAAATTCCAATATTGAAATTTATAGAAAACAACTTATCAGTATATTTTGTGATTGAATAGTTATCATCCTAGAATGTTATCCCTAAAAGCCATTCTAACTATTTCTGAGATGCAATTCCAAAAACGGATACAATTACCGGAACTATCAGGAGGAGTACCCAATCTAGTACAAATATTGCAAAAAGATAATCATACATTTCTATAGAACTGAAATTTGGAATAGTTGTCTTCTCAGCAATTCCAGCAATAAATGAACAGCCACATAAAACATTTGCATCGAAATGTGCAACTAAATATTACGCAGAAAAATTAAAGTTTTCATTAATTTAGCTGTTACCGCCTCGAAAAATACAGAATGCTAAGGTTGGAAAATGTTGGCTGTGATAAAACGCCTCAAGTATAAAAACAAACCAAGTGTTCAACGAACCACGCTACATTCTACCAACAGAATACATCTAGCTGTGAATTATACTGTCTTGCAGCATGGAGCCAGTTCCACTCATATCAAATGCTGTTCCTCCTCAGCCGGTATATATCCCTGAACTGTATAAAAACTGTCCGTGAGAACTAGAGTTATAAAAAATTAAAAAGTATTGCTCTTGTAAAAGACTAAATAAAATAACGCAAAATAATAAAATGTGCTAATTGAGGTGAGAAAAACCTGTGGCAATTAAAAAGGTTAACTTATAATCCTGACAGGTTAAATTATTTTTAAAATGTATTTAGCAGAATAAAAGGTTTTATAAAGTAAACTCGGATAGTTTTATAAAATATGGGCGCACTCATCTCCTTAAAACATCTATAGAGAAATGTCGAATATTTCATCACAGAAACGGTTTATTTCCTGAATGTTTTTCTGAAGTATCAAAAACTGGTTGATTGATGACATGTATTGTGGTGTACACATGAAAGAAGCTTACATTTTCTGTACAACAAAGCTGGTTCTTTTCACTGGAATTCTTTTGCAAAGCACAACGAGGCATTTAGTTTATTGAACTTTCAGTTCGATGTATTATATCTCTGAAATGTTTGTATGTAATCAATTTTCTTCTCTGCTGAAGGAAACAGCTAAGCAAATTGGGTGGCTTCTTTTTCCATTTAGACATGGAGGAGGCGCGTCTAATATCTGTATAACAGGAAGGTATTTTTTTATTTATTTCACACCCATAAGGTACACCAGCTTGCACATCTTGATTTCCTTCATTATTTATATTTTCTTAGGTCGAATTGATCGATATACTATAGAGATAACAAGATTTATGAGCATTATGAAAGTAATATTTACTTAAACTTTCGTATCCATTAGATATTTAAAACAGTTGAATTTACAGTTTCACTTCGATGCAGAAAAGAAAAACTCCCTATATATTCAAGTGTTCATCGCTTTTGAAATTAAATCTTTATATTTTTATAATACCAATTGTGGTGACCAAATATGGCGACCTTTTAAGTATCCATGGCTATTTGTGAATTTGGATAAGAATACGGAATAAGACAATATTATTTCTTAAAGTAATGGATTATAAAATTTGAACAGTTTTAAATAAGAGAAAGTTGATGCATTGTGTGTTAATTTAAAATGCGAATTAAGAGGTAACATTTATTTTCTGCCCTCGGTAGTTCTTGATACATTAAATGGATATTGGAGTCACGTTTTCGGATTAAATCTGTCCTCATGAAGCTTAACTAGGTGCATATCGTGTCCAACTAAAGTGTATTCGCCTTATCTGTTAGTTTGTGTAGATATCACCTATGGCCTGTTAGTAACTTCTCTGTTTACTCTGCCCTTTGAAACTGCTGATAGTGGAGAAATGCAGTGCCCAACGAGGGAAGTTGAAGTCATTGAAGTGCCAACACGTCCTTGTTGTAACTGGTTTAATTACTCCATCTAATTAACGTGGTGATACCTCCGTCTCTCTTAGTCTGCAGCTACACTAGTAGATGAATCATGTACCTACGTCACGAAATGAGCCTCATTTAGTTAATGCATCCAACTGCATATCTACGACAGTGTGAAACTTGACACAAAGTAAAGGTAATGTTGAGCACAGAGTGACACTGTGCAATTAGCCTCCTCTCTGAGATATGCGTCGTGCCTTGTGAAGATTCGAGGGGTTTTGAACAACAGACTCCTTGCAATTCCGCTTAATGTAACAACACGGTGACAAACGAAACTGCAACACAAAAACTTAGATAACACTAGATAACATGCTTACGAACTCCACTCTAACCAGATTACATTTCACTGTAAATGGTTATTTTCCCTGCTACCTTAGTAAGCAGGGAAAGTATCGTATTTAGGCCAAAGTTCGTGGTGAATATTTGTGCAGATAGATGTTTTGAGAACCGGGAGTGAAAACACGAACAGTTTTACAAAAAGTAGTGGTGTGTATGTGTGTGTTTTGTGTGCTTGAAAAACATAATTAAGAAACGAAATTATAATTAATACATTTAATGTTAAGTCGGTATTGAAGTTCAGCATCCGAACACCAAGGTTCTCAAGATCTAGCATTCCTAAATTTTGCTTTACACACTAAATTTTTCGAACATTTTCATTCCGCCCCTCCAAAAAACAGCTGACAATTTTCATTAAAATGACAAATGAAATATGCATCCTAAGATTAAGACGGAAACCTGAGGTTTCCGATGCTAAAATCAAGGGAGGGAAGATAAAACAGCATTAACTAAAGAATATGTCACATAAACTAAACGTGTGAGAAAGGGTGACGAAGTAAGAGTTCCCCTAAGGAATGTGACAAAAAGTTCAGAATATTTCATCGCATGACCTTAAGGGTCAACACCCGGTGGGACAAAAAAATGAACTTGCCGACATATAGGAGGGGGTGAAAGACCAATAAAATTAATTATGAGGAAAACAAACCTCCAATCAAAATTGCTATGCATCACGTGATACGGGCGGAATAGTCGTTTTTGTTGTTGAATTTTTATTTCAATTGCTCACCACAGTTGATGCTATAAAGGTTGTCGAGCTATATACATAATATACATAATAAAATTAAAGTATACTGGGAAACAGAATACTCATATTAGAGTCCTCAAGCAAACTGGTCTGATTAGTGTGAGTATAAATTAAATAACTTCATCAGAATAAATAAGCATTACAGAAATAAAATGTCTTGTGGTAAGCGTGCCTTCAGTCTTGGTGCAGCATCAAGGCGACGTCCCAGTTGGAAGAATAAAGCACCTGATACATAAGGAAGGTGAGCAAAGAATCTGCTTGTCGTTGTAGAGATGTACTCATTAATGCTATGTCCAATTCTCTATGCAGCTGTGCATTCCGGATGTGAAATAGAAAAGGGGCGTGAATAGTTAG